>MKEJ01092774.1:0-20189 GCA_001753735.1 Embelia ribes
AATATTATGATTTCTATAAAATTATAGTTGATATTCTAAAAACTATCTTTAAAAAGAAACTTAGGGGGAGAATACACTTTCAACTTTCAATCTTCAATTCTTAAAATTTTTGGCTCAATCATAAGTTGAAAGTAGTGAAAAGTTCGTATATATATTTATTTGTATTCTATTTTTAGTGTACCATTACACTAGGGTGCAACGGTACTCTACCTGTATGTCCTGTTACACTGTGTCCCGACACTCCACTTCAGTGTACCGGTACACCATATTAAATTTGTACTTATTTTCCCTTTACAATTTTTGAACGTTACATTAAGTACATTCTCTCTCTCTACAACCTAAATTCTTTCTTTGTCTCCAACTTCTCTTTCTGATTCGAACCTCTCTTTTTCTCTCCTTGATTCGAACTTTTCTCTCTCTCTTGCTACCTCTCTCTCAAAAAACAAACCCTAACCTACCTATTCTGAAATGGTTCGCACAAAAACCCATATTTCCAACCCCGTGATTGCCCCGAAAATGCCAACATTGAAGAAGCCTGAATGGGAAAAGCTCCCACAACAACATCTCCACGGTGAGGACAAGGTGAAAGACATTAGCTAAAAAGGGCGGAGGAACGAGCAAAAGAGGAAACCGAAAGTGAGCCCATAAACGCTTCGATTTTTCATCCAACACCGAACCCGAACCGAATCCGAATCTGTCTCGTAAGTTGGACTCTCTTAACTTCCTTTCCATTGAACATCAAAATGCTTATAAGACACGCTTGACAAAATTCATACCAATTCCCGACGAATGCATTGATATCAAGTTTTTAACCGAACACGGTGACACATTAGGCTTACTGGGTCTTTTCAAATTCCAAGATTGGGATTTTTTTCTAGGTTTAAAAGAATATCATTATCCTGACCTAATGTGTGTTTTCTACGCGAATTTCAAAGTAATCCAAAATGTCGATTAAAACATTCGAGGTGCAAAACTTAGTTTTACAATTCAATACCTTATCGAACTACTTCACTTAAGCCCTCACAAAGGGGTTTTATTAACGTCGGAAGGCGACATTCCTAGGCAACTAGGAGTGATCTTTGGCATGGTCTTACAAATCATTTATAAACCCAGCGTACAATGTCGCCTAAATAAAACTTTGGCGTTAACGGGCCAACTTAAATTTTTAGAACGTATGGTCCAAATCTATATTATCAAATCGATTAGGCCACAATTAAGCGGATGCCAAAGCATATCGCACCTTACCGCTTTTCTTATTTATGTGCTTAAATACCAAATTTTGATCGACACTCCACGAATGATTTTAGAGCATATGGAAAGCTCAATTTCTAAGGGAAAATTGGCCTATAGAATGATTCTAGCCATACTTTTTAAATCAATTTCTCTTGACCTTTCCAAAGAAAAGATTGTAAAGGATAAAAAGACTTTGATTGATATCAAGACTTTCAATCAAGCCAATATAAAGTTTTATAGAACTTTAAAAATTTGGTGTTGGAATGAGGTTCAAGTCTCGGGACCAAACATTGATCTTTTAAGCGATGACATGAACACATTCAAACCTTTCTACAGCCCTTTGGCTCCCCAACCTTCTCGTCCTTCCTCTTCCACTTCCATTCCTAAGTCACAATCTAAGGATTTGACTCTCTCAAAACTCTTCGACTTTATCCAATCATCCACCTTAAAAATCCTTCAACGTCTTTCTCGTACCAAAAATAAACTCGACAAAGTTGATAAGAAAATTAATTATCTTTATCAACTCACTCCTATCGAACATCGACCTGAGACCACACTTTTCGATTATGAGGAAGATAGCGAGTCAAGCGATGATGATATTCACCTTCTGAGTGAAGTTCGAACAGAAGGAGGAGGAGAAAAAGGGGCAATCGAAAGTGTTGAAAGTGATAATGGAGACGACAAAGACAACGAAAAGCCCCTCTTTTGATGATGTCAAATAGGGAATGAATTTGTAGTTTTGGGAGTTAAAGTTAAGAGGGAGTGAGTAGAGTGAGTGATGTATTTAGTTTTGAGTTTAGTTCTTGAGTTTATACTTTAGTGTATTTTATTTTGTCTTGTGTTTAAGACCTTGAATTATGTAATGGATGCTTGACTTGATCTTTTAATGAAATGGCATTGTTTTGTTATTATGATCATGGTTTATATTGCTTTCATTATTTGGGTTAAATGTCCCATTACATATGATTTCGGGTTAAATGTGCCCTTATACTTGTTTGGGTTAAATGTGCCCCTTAAAATCTATTTATTGTCATATTGTTTGTATTTAAGGGGAGCTTGTTTTAATATTATCGTCAAAAAGTTTGTCATCATAAAAAAGGGGGAGATTGTTAAATCAAATTATTGAAAAACCCTTTTAAGCATTTTGATGATAAAAACTTTAAGATAAAATATTAACCATCTCCCCAGTTGTTTTGATCTAATAGGCTATCAAAACTATTTTAAGAAAAATTGGCAAAATATCAAACAAGTGTTCAAATATTCAACAATGAAGCTGGTGTAACGGTACACCAAGTTAATGTAATGGTACACCACAGGTGTAACGCTATATTAGGCTATTGTGATGGCTTCCAGTGAGCTCCACAAAAAAATAATAAAGCTGGTGTAATGGTATACCAAGTCAGCATAACGGTACCTCACAAGTGTAATGGTACACTAGGTCAGTGTGACGGCTTCCAAATAACACTGCAAAAAGATTGAAGCTAAGTAACGTATACCGGTATACCAAAGATGTAACGCCACACCAAGGTTGTGTGATGGCTTCTAGAGAGTTGAACAAGATTTTGAGTACCGGTACACTAAAGGGTGTGACGGTTCCTAGAGAGTTATACAAGTGTCTATGTAACCATACACAAGCGTCAGTGTAACGGTACAGCATAGAGTAACGGTACAGCAGAGTTGGTGTAACGGTACACTCTACGGATTTAAACATAACGGTCATATTGGATTGCAGCTCAAGTTGAGTTATCTTGCAATTAATGATAAAAAAACGGCTAGTTGATTCTCAAAACATATAAAGGGGGTTCTAAATCTGATGAAGAACAATTTTTACAACAATAATCATAAGACAATTCATCAATTTGCTCATCAAGTGTTCAAAATGGCTCAAAAACCCACTTCCATTTTCTTGAGCTATTGAAGTACAAAATCATGTCACACTAAGCCAAGTTTCCATATCATTCTAGTATGTTAGATCTCTCAAAAGTATTCTATAATTATTATATCATATATCTTTGAGAGAAAATATATTATAATTTCTCATTTCTAATCTTTATTTGAAAATCATAGTGAGGGTATACTCCAAGACTTGAATGGGTGTTTCAAGTGGATAGATTAGCACTCGGAAAGCTAATCAAAGTTGTGCATTAGTTTCGTTGAGATTAACGGAACCTCAAGCGTTTGGTCTTGAGAGAGTAGACGTAAAGGATCGAAGAAGATCTTTGGTCGAACTATTATAAACGAGTTTGTATTTCTTTCTCCTTTACTTATTTTAATTTTAAGTTTTGATTGTTACTTTTAGTAATATTTTTTAAATTTTCAATTCACCACTCCTCTTGTGATTTACCTTCGGACCAATATTATATTTAGAAAATTCCAAATCATAATATCTTATTAGACAATTTTTCCACAATACCATTATAGTATCCAAAGGTTTTGCATTTATGCACGTCCAATTTCAAAGGTCGTACATATAGGCTTGTCTTGAATTTGTCAAACTTTCAATCTACATATTTTCTTACACAATCTTATCTCTTTCATATTCTTCATTGACAGTAGGTGAATTCATTTCATTTCTTTGTTTATCATCATTATCATTATTATTAATATCATTGCTCTCTTCACGATTAATATTTTATTCACTTGGGGATTCATGTGTACTACTTGGCCTATTTATTACAAATTTATTAAGAGCTCATGTTTTAGATGAAATTCAGCTTTCAATTTTTATTTTTATTTTTCATATTCACTTGGTTATTTCCTATAAAACATATTAACGCTAATATATGAAACTTCCAATGCAAATAAAATATTATACATTATGATTATCTATTTATATCTATAACAAAATTAAAAAATGTATAATATATAAGAAAGATATATTATAATTGTAATGAAACATCTAAATTTATAATTTTTTGAAATAATGATGTGTTATCCACGCTAATTTTTATTGATGTATTAATCGGATATAGTCTTATATAATTTGATGTACTAAAGAATAATTTTCTCCTCTAATAAAATACTAAGCTACGACTAAGCCACGAAGGCTTCGGGATGTTGTACCACCCTAAACCCTTTGTGGCTCAGCCAACTAATTGAAGTCATAAAGTTCACTATGAGCCCCTAAACTAAATCAATTGCTCTTGCCATTATACAATGGTAGGTTACAAAATTGTGAAAATTGAACGGAAGTGTGAACATTAGTGGAAGCATGAGAACGTCATTATCTAAATACCAAAATTATGAGAGCGAGAGAAGAATTTAGAAGAGAAGTGAGAGCAAAATATATGAACAGAAAAAAAATTGAGTATGTATAATCCCCATCCACAAGTGATTTATGTGACCAAGTTACAATCAATCACTAGCTTAACATTTTGGTTCCGTGCTTTCTTGTGAACCATTGATATACATAGCGTATGTACTAGTAATGTATATACCCCCTGCCCAACTTTTGATCAACAAAGTTCTCATGAGCTCTAGTTTTTCAATATTTTTATCAAAAAATAAGAAAATATTTGGTTGCAAAGTTTTTAAATTATTCTTGGCTGCTAGTTTAACTTAATTAAGCTGTAATTTTTAAAAAGGATATAACAAAAAAATAAAAAATAAAAAATAAGATGAATTATTTAATTAAAAGGTGACACGAAACAAATTAAGTCAAAAAAGGAGAGCTTCAGCTTCAATGAAAATGATATTGAGGAGCGGCAACTTATTGCTTCACTACTGATTGCGGGCCCCACATCATTATTGCATGTTTTTTCATAATCAAATATTTTTCCTTGGCACATTACTTGTTCACCCATCTCCTTAACTTGTATATATACCTATGCATATATATATATTTCTTAATCACTCTTGATAATGACCCAAGCTTAAGCTAAAGACAAAACATTATTTCACACTATTATGATTTCCTCAAGCTCGTCTTTATACGGCTACAGATCCCTCTATTTGGCGCACAAAATCACTCACTTATAATCAATAATTAATGAGAAATTGAGTTCTACAATCTAGTCACTTTCAATTAATTTAAGACACGTAAAAAGCCCCCCCCATAATTTCTAAAATTCAGCTTAATATCTATACTTATTATTATATTTATATATATATTGAAAGAATTATGCGTGCGTTGCACCTTTGTCTTTCTCAATATGGATAAAATTTTAATTTTTTCTTCTTAATTTATGAATATAAGAACGATTGATTTTTTTTTTTTTAATATTTTAACTCATAACTCTCATCTTCAATATAAAAAAATGTAATGACCATCTCTATTATTTTATTATTACTGACGAAATATATTTCTGAACATTTTAAAATTAGAAAACATAAAGTAAAAAAATACTTAATAATATCATAATTAATTATACAAATGACATTAAAAACTACAAAATTATTTGTAATATTCTTTTTGTTGAATTGAAAGATAGTTGCCACGGTATCAATCTCCAAATTCTCAATTTTTTTGGTATGAATTTCGTAATAACCTCATCTCTGCGATTAATATTTCTTTTCTCATGCACACTCATATAATACGAGTCTGTAAAAAAATACCATTATTTATATTTAGGAAATTCTAAAAAAATTACAGCAAATAACTGTATGCATATATGTAAAAAAATAATAATATAAAGTACATATAGGGCACCCATTTTTATTTAAAAAATATTTTGACTTAAAAAATTTAATATTAAGTTGTGATATTTTGTTATGGAGGAAAGTAGTTAATGACTCAATCATCTTCAATTTAATAAATTATTGTTATTTTTTTTATGATATTTAATTGGGAGATAAATTAATGCATTTTTATGGACCATGAAATAGTATTTTTGGGACATAAACATAAGTAAATATTTAATGAGTTTCGCAATTTTAGAATAAAGTTAAATATACGATGCAACCCCAAATTTTTAAGGTTTTACGCTCCTTTATAAGTTTGAATGATATTCCTTCCATCATTTTTGATTTGTGGTTCTGCTCTTAGATTAAGATTAGGTATTCATAATAAATGTTGTGGTTAAATTACGTACAAAATAATAATGAGTAGCCTTAATTGTTTGAGATTAGAGAAAACAATCCGTGCTAATATTTTGGCAATATGATGAATGACAAATAGAAGGTAAATTCCGTGCATGATTGGCCGATTGCATATATATATATATATATATATATAATTACCAAATGAGAAATGTAATATAGAAGTTACCATCCTATTATTATATACGATTATATAATATGACCCAGTAGTGCCTACCGAATTTATGTGGTTTGACCTTAAAAATTATTTGTTTGATCTTTTTCCACAAATAATTTAAATCCAACACGGGTCTACGAGGCCAACAAAATTAATGATTGAAAATATAATTTTTTTTTATTGAAATTTTAGCATGATATATATTTTTTAATCTTAGCTGCTTGAAAATTAGCGATTCAAGATGTTCTGTGAGATGCAAGTGCTATAAAATACCAATTTCCAAAAAAAAAAAAGTGCTGTAAAATACTAATGCCATGCAGCCCCTTCTAATTCAACTCTTAACATATGTTCTTACACTAGTAATCTTCCATCCCATTGATCAATTCTAAATTTAAAATTATTTTTTGTAATTTCGCTTATTCTTATCTGAAGTAATTAACGAGTACAAGAATATGTGTTGAGTCGTGGGTTTTTATAATAATGTAAACGAATATTTAGCTCGAAATAAATTATCAAATGCCTCGGAGAACATAAAGCAGTAAAAAATAAAGAAAGAAATACACAAGACAGGATAAACGGTGGACAGAGATTCATCATTAAATTTGTTGTGGGGGCACCTTAAAAGGGACACCTGAGAGAGAAGAGGTTCTTGGTCTCGGATTTGATCTCCATGCAATAAAATTTCATATTGAAATTGGTTGCGGGAGATTTTTTTTTTTTTGCACAAAATTTCTCTATTTTAAGAATAAAATTTCTATAAAATAAGAAAATTTTATTATAACTAGTTTTATTTAAAAATAGAGATAATATATTATTCCTAGTTTGTAATATTTTATATTTAAAATGTTGGATCATGTCCATGCTTAAGCCCTTCTAATTTTTGTAAGCTAATTGCATCACACCAACCTTTAGCCCTTTTTCTTTTTAATCTATCCCATATATAGTTAAGTTTCATTGTTAGAAAAATAGTTGAAAATTATATTATTAAAATATTTATGTTTATCATAATTATTTAATTATTTCATCCATATGAGTTGTACAACATAGAAATAATTAATAAAAGATATAATAAGTAAAAATATTTTGGATTTCAATAATATTAATTAATATTTTTTAATCCTTATAAAAAAAGTAAGACTATTAAAATAGAACCAACAGGGTAATAGTTTGATGAAATAAGTTTTTTTTTTTTGCCTTTTTTATTTGGGGTGTGGGCATATTGTATGCATAATTAATTGTAAAATTTGGTTCTTTAGATAAGTTGCATATCTGCTCAGCACACAAAATTTGGACAAGTTCAACATATAACTTATTGTTGTATATAAGCAGTTACAGACCTATAATTTTGCTAAAAAAATTAAATTCAATTATTTAACTATTAAGTTGTCTTATACATGTGGTAGAATATTTAATTTTAAATACGTATAATATATAATTTCCAAGGTCATCCCCATTGGATCCGTCAATATCTTGAATTTTCTTACAAATAACATGCACCTTATATACTCATGCACTACATAATTTCCTTTTCCATACGTACGTACATACATTCATATATATATATAAACACGTGTAAAGTAGACATCAATGTTGAATTACAGCTCTAGTGACCCTTTTTGTCCACCCACTTGAATAATTCTTGAAATGATGATGGTGATTATAGTAGCATAATTATACACATGAGGGAGAGAGAGAGAGGGCATACATGATAAATGGACTAATAATAATAATAATAATTTGGTTATGTAATTATAAGATAAGCAAAGCAAAGAGAATTTTCCAATTTTTTCTTCACTTAATTTGGAAGAACCTTTATGTCTAATTAATGAAAGAAACATTGACTCACCCAAAATACACACTTGAGCCAATCAACAAGTGGAGTATCTTGTTTGTGGTACTATGGGTATAAAGCATATGAATGGGTCCCATCCCATCCCTCAATAATTTTCGTACTTTATCGTGCATTCCACGCGCTTAAACTGCAAGTAGAACCGATCTCCACCCAATTTCTTCGTTTTGTTTGCTTTCACTCGTTTGGCTAAAACAATATATTTTTTTACCAGATTTTAAATTATAATAATTCAATATTTAAATATAATAAAAATATTAAATTATATTATAAGGATAAATTTAATTTTTTATATCAAAATATTAAAATATTTTATTGTAATTATTTTTGTAAATATTATGTACAATAATTTGCGGAGAGAGGAATTATTTGTAAATTCAATCTTCTTTTTTTCTTGTATGTATATAAACCAATTTTTAAAATTTTACTTAAGCGAGGTTCACTTATTTTATTTCTAATAATCAGAAAAAGGCTATTTCCTTGAAAACTAAAACAAGATGAGAAAATATGTATGTATTGTGGGAGAAAAAAGGTAATGAAATTATTATTAAAAAAATCTGCTGATATTTAGTGATATGCATTTGAAAAAGATTGTTAAAATATTTAAATAGGCATCCCATGTCCATACATGATGCTCTTAAGTTACTACTGGATTTACATAAGTTCCTAGCCAAGGACATTATTTCGGAAATGCTTTAATCCAATCTACTATATGCTGATATCTTTCAATAGATTAGGAAGATTGATCCAACAAAACAAATTCCACCTCTTAACAGGTGCATAAAGGGGAGGAGATTTGCTTCCTATTTCTGGTAAGTATTCATAGTGAGAAAAATATTATAAAAGAATATTATTATTCTCTAATCCTTGTTTTGTTTTTTGTTTTTTTTTTGGAAGAGATTTTAGTTTGAGTTGACTAGTAATACTAGAACAAAAATGAACCATAATTGTGCGTTTGGTGTAAGGATTACATGAAGAAAAATATGATGGAAAAAAAAATATTGTACTTAAATCTAATTTTTTTTGTGAAAAGATTTATTTTCCGTCATATTTTTTTCACAATAAATTATTACACTAAACAGAACTTAAATATCAACTTATTGGCCTTGAAATAATTTTTTGGGCAATCTGGACTATTGTGCTAGAAAGTATAATGTTTATTATACTGAACCACACCTTCGAACTTGAAAACAGGACAATAAACATTTCTCTTATATATTTTTACCAGTTTAACTATCCATTTAAGGTATTAACTCCTCGATGTAGAGATTAGCTTATCATTTTATTTTCCATGAGTATATTTATGTACAATACACAATCAAGTAAGCTAAATCGTAATAAAGTCAAAACAACAATGACTAAATAACAATAAAGACAAATAAGAATTTAACTAGTATATTCCTTAACTTGCTCTCAAATATTAAATTTTTCTTTAAATACTCAATGGTAAGAGGTATTAGGGATGTATAAACGTTGCTCTCTCTCTTCTATTTCCATACACATTTGAGATATACATTTTATATGTATATATTGCATAGTGGATTGATATTGATCTTTGGAGGGTCTACTACTGGATAATCTCCAATCATGGAGCTTCTAAGGTAGCGAGTGCTTAATGTGTGCAGGAATAGATCCAGAAAGTTTTAGAGACTCAATCCGAAAATTGTATTTGATTTATTTTCAATATTTTTGACCAATCCATATATATATATATATATATAATTTTCATCTGCCCTTATAGGGACCAGCTCTGTCAAGTTCTCAAATGTTGAGGACCATTATTGTGGTAACTAGAATTTTAAGAACAACAAAGAACTTTTTTTAAACAACGAGGACCATTGAAGTAATTAATCCACTAAAGTACTAGTAGTATTTTTGGTATATTGGGAGGTCTTAGATTTATCCAAGTCTCACAGTATATGATTCCATGTAGGATAAAAGAGTTCTACAAATTTAGAATCTAAATATTAAAATTGATATACGATTTTAAAAAATATAAAATAAAATTCAAAATATTAAATTTAAATTGATACACAGCTTTAAATAATTTAAAATTAAATTTTGGATTGAAAACAAATGACAAAATTGGCCCATATTAATATTTGAATTGAATTTATCCCTAATAATTAGAAAAACCAATAATGAAAATTAATTTTTATTTGTAATAATGATTCCAAGTCTTAATATTAAAATATTTAAGTAATTTTGAATTTATTAATTTAGAAAGTGTGACAAGGAAGTACTAGTATTTTACCTAATCTAAACTTTTATCAGTGGTTCAAGGGATTATATAATGGGGAATAGTTTGGTCTTTACAAAACCAAAAAAAAGGTGCATTATTTAAGAGTAAAAGCAGAGATCTAGATCAGCTCAAATTAAGTTGCTATACACCAGTCCTTGTCTCGTACAATAACACTTCCCCACAGTACAGAGAGAGAGGGAGAGAGAGGGAGAGGAAGCTGCTGCCCACTTGCCTCCGGCACAAAAACAAAGATTTTGGTGGGGAGTGAGTTTTCATTAAGCAGTGTGTAATTGCACAGTCAGCAAGGCAAAATTTAATTTTAATACACCCCCCTCTCTCTCTCTCTCTCTCTTTTGCTGCTGGTGCTCCATCAGTAAGTAGCAGCTGCTTATTAACTCCTCCATAGATATACCCCAAAGACGGTGGTCTTTCTTTTGAGGCGAAAAAGCTTTGACCACTAGCATCATCTTATTCCAACTTTATTGAGATACAAACTGAGTAGGTGAAAGAGAGGGAAAATAAAGTGCTCAACTAGCTCTTCAATGGCTCCTCACTACATAGTTTACTTTAAAGTGCTACTAGTCATACAGTAGTTAAATTTCAATTAACTCTGATTTTCGTTTACAATTTTAAAATTTATTTCCTTACTTTTAGAGTCAGTAACTCGTGTTCTATCCTTTTGTTAGCTTTTTCCTCATATATGTATATCTATATAAAGTAGTAATCATGTATTATTCTCTGCTTTCATTCTTTTCCCAGCTTTTCTATAACTCCATTCGCTAGATTTTCATATAAAATTTATAAATTGATTTCCTGTGTAAACTATACTGAGAGAGAGGGAGGGAGATAGATAAGAGACAGACCTGAGCTTTCTCTATTTCTTAGATTTTTTTCCCCTCATATGTATCTACAAATTTCATCTATTTTCCTCTGCTTTCATATTTTTCTCATATTTTACTAAATTAACTGTGATTTCATGTGTAATTCGCAAATTGATTTCATGGGTAAGCCATACTTTTAGAGAGAAATACATGTGCTTTCAACTTTTCTTAGCTTTTCCCCATCACATATATATCTCTAATTTTTTTCATTTTCCTCTGCTTTTCTCCTCTCCCCCCCACGAGAATTCCAACTTTTTCAACAACTTTAATCTCACTTTCTCACTCTGGGTTTTGTGCAGGAACAAGAAACACAGCCACTAGTCTCCGGTAGTTGTAGAAAAGAGTACAAATTTCTTTGAGAACTTTTTACAAACAGCTGGTGAGCATACAACAAAGCATATAGATACACAAACATGGATACATACGAAGCAACGCGGGTAGTGCTAACCCGGATCCAGAACCTCGACCCCGAAAACGCCTCAAAGATCATGGGCGTGCTCCTGATCCAAGACCATGGCGAGAAGGAGATGATTCGGCTCGCCTTCGGACCCGAATCCCTCCTCCAATCCGTCGTCCTCAAAGCCCGTCAGGACCTCGGGTTGTGTAATTCCCCTTCTACCCCTAGGCCCCTCCCTTGGTCCCCCAACATTAATTCCCCAATTTATAACACTAGCAATAGTAATAATAATAGTAATAGTAACAATAATACTGATTTAATCGATGAGCTGGCGCTGCACGAGCAGCTCTCGTTTCTGGACGAGGGGCCGAACGGTGGTTTTGTGTACGGGTCGGATGAGAGCACTTGCGGGTTCGGGTGGAAGCCGTGCTTGTACTACGCAAGGGGGTATTGTAAGAATGGGAGCGGGTGTCGGTTTCTGCACGGTGGTGACGTGGTGGGCGGTGAGGCCGTGGAGGCTAAGCGGGGGATGGCGGCGAGTTTCCCGTATTCGGGCTCGGGTTTGGGGGCGATGGGCCTGCTTCTTCAGCAGCACCAAACTGATAGCCAAAGGTAATTTAACATTTTTTACTGTTATTATTTTTGTACCAAAAACTTCAATTATTGTTAATAAATGTTTTTTGATTAGTTTGGTCTGTGTGAGAAGTACTCAACAGAGAAAAGTTTTTTTTTTTTTTTTTTTATAACTATCAAAGTATTTTTGCTTATTTTTCAGTGGAAAGAAAAGTTACCCCAATTGGTATAAATTGCTACTTTTTTGCTAATTTGGTGTAGTATCTGTTTTTATGTAAAAAATGCAACTTTTTACTATTTATTATTATTATTATTATTATTATGTGAAATTAAGTTCTAAAAAGAAAGCGTTTTTTTACTGGAATTAATAGCTTTTAACCAAGTAAATAAATTTGTTGCTGATTTGATGAAATTCATGTTAGTGAATTATAAAGTGTGTTGAAATCTTGTTCAGGTTAGACTTAAGTATCGCAACATTTTATTATTTTATGAACTCCATGTTGCTTATATTTTCTGATATTTGTCGGTGGGGCAGAAATTTAGCTATCAAAAAAGTGTAAAAAACTTTCTTACCTGATTTTGTGCACTAATTGTTGAAATAAATTTGGGCAAAGCAACCACAAAAGCAAAAACTAAAAAATTGTAATTGCAGCTATCTAATGTATGAATACGTTAAATTGAATTAAATCACAACTGTTACACCAACCCTCCTTTCACTCGCATTTTTGCTACGAACTTAACAAATTTATTTATGTGTATAGCTAACTCTATATTTTGAATGTTTGGTAATAACAATTATTCTTGTTTTACATGTTAAAGGGCTACTGCTGCTTTAATGCTGGGTGATGAAATGCACAAATTGGGGAGACCACGGTTCGATAGGAACGACTTTTGTATGAGCCCGGGTTCGAGACAGATCTACTTAACTTTCCCGGCTGATAGCACATTTAGAGAAGAGGATGTATCCAACTATTTTAGGTACACCTTTCCTGAATTTTATGTTAATGATAATAATAACTGTAATGTTGCAACTAGTAAAGTCTTGCATGTTGCTAATCAAAATTTATTTTTTGTTGAAGTATATATGGGCCAGTGCAAGATGTGAGGATCCCTTATCAACAAAAGCGAATGTTCGGGTTTGTGACTTTTGTGTACCCTGAGACTGTAAAGCTAATACTTGCTAAAGGAAACCCGCATTTTGTGTGCGATGCTAGGGTGCTTGTTAAGCCATACAAGGAGAAGGGCAAGATCCCCGACAAGTTCAGGCACTCCCTCTCTCCCTTTCTTTATATCTATATCCAAAATTAAGTTAAGTATGATTTATAGTTTTTTGCTTATATGTGTTTGGAAATTGCAGGAAACAGCAAATGGAGAGAGGCGATTTCTCATGTGGTAGTCCTACCGGTTTGGATTCGAGAGCGGACCCTTTTGATCTCCCGCTAGGTATGCAGATCGCTTTTCTTTTTTTTTAAAGTGCATTGTAAAGTATTCATGCACGAATGAAACAAATGTCATCCAATCCCATCCTTAACTGATACTGGATTAGTATTTTCTTCCTTTTTAATTATGCTGAATGTCGAGTGCATGCGTCAAAGTCTTGTTTGGTTCCTTGCAAGTTTATTGCTACTTTCTTTTTTAAACTTTATTTATGTAAAAGTTGCGTTGGATACCAAATATTTTTTACTTTATGTTTTATATTTTATATGATGCTTGTTGGAACTATGAAGGGTATTTATTCTATTTTTCACTACTCCAAGTTGACTTAAGTGAAAAGTTGGATTTAACCAACTTACCACTACTAGCTTTTTTAAGTCCAAAGCTGCGAGAAAAGCTTTGCATACAAGCTTAAGCAGCCAAATGCCTGTTAATTTTTAAGCCAAAAAGCATAAAAAAATTGAGCTTACAGGTTGTACTTAAACTATTTTAGTATATAATAATAATAATAATAATATACTAATATAATCCCAGACAAACAATTCCTAAATTTCTGGTATTTTTGCTTTTCTCCAATGCTCATTTTTTTTCCCGCACTATTTAAATTTTCATTTTGCCCTATGCAGGGAGGATGTTCGGTAATGGTAATGGCCAGGACATACTGTGGAGGAGGAAACTTGAGGAGCAAGCTGAGCTGCAGCAGGCGATAGAGCTCCAAGGCCGAAGGCTGATGAGTCTGCAGCTCCTTGATGTGAAGCGGCACCACCACCACCTCACTCGGAGCCTCTCTAACGGGTCCGCCATTGCGTCCCCAACTCACTCTCCTAGTTTCTTCAATCAAAGCCTCGTTCTCCCTTCTGATCGTACCAGCCCTGACTCCGTGATAGGTATGCATATGCTACTCTGAATTATGTTTTACAAATGATTTGGGTAAAATGCCATCCGATCCATATCTTGAATTGCACCAAAAGTAGAAAAATATTGGTAAACACAAGTTATTTCTGCCAGAAGTCTCGCACTTCCATCATGGGTTGTTCGAAATTTGGAGTTAGCTGGTTTTAGAAAAATACAGAGGGTATTTCACGAAAACTAGAAACGGAAAATGTGGAAAAAACAGAATGCGACAGTTGAATGAATAATATGCATGTTTTTACTTTCAAAATTATTCTGCCATGGTAAGTAATGTATGTTATTTCAAGTGTGGTTATTTTAAAAAATATTGTACTTTTTGTAATATTATTATGCTAAAGAATTTAATTATAATACACTGGCGGTGCGTGGATTTTCATGTGTTTTTTTTAAAAAAGCAGTAGATGAATTAAAGTTGTTTCTTGCAACCTTTTGTAGCCTTGTTATTTGTGTTCATTTTTTGGTTATAATTATTGTATTGTATTGTAGTTAAAAATGTCACTACAAAAGGCATCAATTTATATATAAAGATTATATCATCATTTCAAAGTTAGGAGTCTCTTCAATTTTGTCATCGGCCACTGCAAGCAGTGTATTGCCTTGTGGGGGCCTGTCTTATTCAACTGTAGCTGTGTATTCAAACGAGCTGAATTATACCATGCTTTTTGGTCTCTCCACTATAGAAATATCTTTCAAGAAAAGAAATGTTTTTTTTTTTTTTATTCTCTTGAATACCGATTCAGAATTATTTTTTGTGCCTCTTATTAAAATATTTTTTTAGCTTTTTTTTTTTTTTAAAAGAATGAATTCCGGGTAATATTTTTAGCTTTCTTATTGACAAACTAGAAAAAGCGCTTGGTGGGAAAGCTTAGGCGTGAAATGCACCACCCGTTTTTGTTATAAGATAATAATATGATACTTATAGAATAGGAGGAGCCTAAGCTGCATCCTAGCAAGCTCTAGATAAATAATAAACAGATAAAAAGTTGATCATGCAATGTTTTCTTTCTTTTTCTTCTCTTTATTTAATTATACTAATATTATTATTGCAGAAAATGGCTTCCATATCTCAAACTCTGCAATGCCAGTTTCTGCATCTGTGGTGACTGATCAGGAATCCAAAAACACTGTAAATTTGAATAATGAGAAAGAAAAGGAAAGAGAGTCACCACCTGCTTCAAATGGCACTCTGATTGTTACTGGCAATGGCAAAGATAGCCCCACTCAAAAAGATCAAAAAAATGATTTGCCAGAAAGGTTAGAAAATTTTTGAATACTTGCTACTATGAAACTTGAAAGTTACTCGCAATAGTATATATATATATATATTTTAAACTTTTGTTGTTCAAAAATAGAGCTTTATACCTCACAACTAATCTATTTTTATTCCAATTCTTGGTCGTTATCAAGGTTTCCTTCCTAGTTTCAAAATGTCCCTCTATTTTGGGTTTTACCTCATAATGTTTATTTTGTCCAGCAACGGTTTCGGTTTTGTTTGATTACAACTTTTAAAGCAAAATCAAGGTTTTTTTTGTGTACTTGTTTTAAAAAAAAAAAACTAGATTTAACCAAATTAAGAAAAGCTAGTGCATCTCAGCTCTGACTATTCAAATGGCAGTCAAATTTAGAAAAGAAAAAGAAAATTTGATTTTTAAAAGTTTTGAAAAAACAAAAACTATTATCTCTTTTGATATGTATAAAAACTATAATGAAGTTGCACAATCTTGCAGTTTGGAACACAACCTTATTCTCCCGGACAGTCCCTTTGCATCTCCTAAAGCTTCCGGAGACATCATTACCACCTTTAATTCTACCTTCGAGGCTGAAAAGTCCATTGCAGTACCAGGCTTAAGTTCGGGTTTGATCTCAGGCTCCTCTGCTAACAACAGCTTGATCACTTCGGCGTTGTTACCTGCATCGTCTACCCTCGACATGGCTTCCTTCAATTCATGTTACTTTCACGTCCCCAGGTATACGATGTATTGCTATTTACAATATTCTCGAATATGAATATACTTGTTTGGTATATATATGTACAGTCATACTTGTTTGGTATATGTTTAGTAGTGTGCTTTCGTCACAAGATTTTAATTTGATTCAATATTATTTTCAGGTTCTCTTCTGGTCCTGGAGCCATTGGAATGTGATGCTAAGACCAATGCTTTTTTAGCTTCCTTAACTTTTAGGTATGTTTTATCATCCATCGCATTGGTTATGCTCTATTAGTTAATTTAGCCTTTTAGTAGTATATAGTTGGTTATTGTTTATTAGTAATCTAGCTTTTTAGCTTTTTTGATGCCGTGTTTTTGTTTGCTATTGCCATGATAAGCACTTGTCTTGGGGTTTTTTCAGTCTAAATAAATATATTTGGGTTCATGATGTAGAGATGTTTATGGTAATATGTAGCTCTAATATTTGGCACCCAAATCATTTTTCCAATACAAAGATAAGTTTGGGGTGTAGTTCCAATTATGTCATTTATTGATTTATTTTTTGCCCGTTTGTTGAGGCTAGAAAAAACTAGTACATAATTAGCATATCATTTTCTTTAAAGGTTGCAGATTAAGTGAATTTCTTAAGAGGATGCAGATTTTTGGAAGTGTATAAATAAATTGATACATTTGGTTCTTTTAGTATATCATATAGCCTAAAGACCCATCTCTAATTGAATTTTAACTTGTTATGACTTGTTTTATTGTTATTTTTGTGTTCTTTGCAGGAAGGTATATAAAGAAGTTATATTCATCAGGATCAAGATCTTGTAAAGAAAACCCCATCATCCCCACTATAACACCCAGTACCTCATCACCAATACCATAATTATCTACTATTATATACTATAATTTATATATATATATATATAAATCTGCCTGCTTAAATGCAAAAAAATACATCGAAATCAGTGAAAGCAAGAGGGTCCTACCCACTTACAATCCCCTCTTTTGTTGTACTATTTCCCACATCTCTTAATAAATTTAGAGTGGACCACAAGTAAAAAAGAAAGGTGACAATCAATATTTTGTAGCAGTGAGAAAAAAGAGTTAAAGTTCTCTTAATGGGGGACTGTAATTTTCGACTGCCTCTTTTCCTAAATTAAATTAATGACAGTCCCATATGTCGGTAGTGTAAGAAATTAGAAAAATGAGTTTTTATAGTATTTACAAAAGCAGCAGAACCAGATGGTGAAGAAGTGGCAACAAGTTTCAAGGCTGATTTGGTGTGTACTCAAATGGAGCAAGTTTAGTGTTTGAAGGGGGCATAAAAAGAAATGAAAATTAGGAGGGAAGAAAAAAGGTAAATTTTCAGATGGGTTAGTTTCACCAGTCACAAAAAAATGTTGTATCTATGTATCCGGTGCCATAATTGTTGTAATACAAAATAGACAGTAAATTGGATGAAAATAGTGAAAAAAAGAGGAATAGTTGAGAGGAAATTGTTTTTTTTTTTTTTAATGTATGTTTGCTAGCCCTCTTCAAGCAAAAGACCTTACTTGTCAATCACGGTTTAAATTATAAGGCAATATTTACTACTAATTTTTTACTGATTTGTGTATTTGGTTTTTATTTTATGTGACTTGCTTCGTAAATTGTTTGTGTTGGTGGCACAGTCTATATTGTTGATGTTTTCACGCTTTTCAATATTTTGGCTCGGTGATCGTAAGCTTGTGCATTTGGTTTTTCATTTTTTTGAACTTGGTTATTTTTTCTTCGTTTTACAAGCAGGTTCTGTTCTTTTTATTGTCTTGAGGAAGCTTCTTTTAGGGTTTAGATTTAACATTAAAATTGAAAACAGAGGTTATATTGCATCTAAAGAGCATTATTTTTTTCACAAATATTGAGGTTTTTGGTTACACTAATGACTGATTGGTTTGTATTCTGTGTATTTTATTAGTGGACCTACTTGAAAATTTTAAATTTATGGTTTTTGGATGAAGTGCTTCATCAATATTTAGGTAGGATTTGTTATTTTGTTGCAGAGTGGTGTTGTTTTCAAACCCAAAATTTAAAAAGTACAGGGTCCATCACTTTGTGTTTTTTAATTTTTATATTTTTTGGATGAAGTGCTTCATCAAAACTAGATTTTGGTAGGATTTGTCATTTTTTGCAGTGGTATGGTTTTGAAATATGATGCAACAAAATTTATATAATTTTGAAAGAAGTAGGGCCAGTACTTTTAAATTTTTTGGTCATTGATAAAGGGTAAAGAAAGTGAGGTGACGACAGTGGTGCACCCATGTGCTGATACTGCACGTGGGACCCACTGTATGTATCTCCTGCCAGCTTGTATGGGGCCCATCTACCACTGGGCACCAACACCCATGTGAGTTGATACCACTGCATTTGATTCTCTCTCTATCCATATATGTATACTTGTATGTATGTATACACTCGTGTGTACAAAATTCAGATCTAAAAGGAACTCGTAAAACAGCAACACCACACGTATGACAAATGTTATCATTGTTTTTGCGTGGGCGCTTGAATAAATAATGTCTAATTTTGCTTTAATCAACTGCTATACCCTTCTTTGGGCTTAAGATTTTATTACATGTTAGGGGTAGTGTGTTTTTAACATGGCGCTTACATAAATAAGGGCTGCGTTTGGGACCAACTTTATTTTTGAAAAATTCATTTGTAGATGGGTTTCAAAAAGTGAACTTTTAAGTAAGTACTTTGCAAAAAAAAATGTTTAGTGAATATTAATTTTTAAATGCTTACGTATTTAGGAGTCTTTCTAGCGAGTTTGGCTAATAAGTTGGAAGTGATTTACAAATGTAATTTTTATTATCATTGTAATAAATTTGTGATACAAAATAAAGGAAAAACGAAACATTGAATTTATTAGAATTGAGTAAAATAAAATTATTACCTTAAAAGAATTTGATAATTAACTATGTAAAAACAAATCAAGATTATTAGTTGCTGAAGCTCAAAATTTATCAAAAAAATTTAAATTTTCATTGAAAATAGTAAAAATAAATTGTCATTTCTATCGATTATTGTATTTAAGTAAAATTGAATTTGTAATTGCATTTCAAATATGATCCATTAGAATTTCTTCTTTGTCATCAGACAGTCATCATCGCTTTCGATACCCCCATCCCAACACAAGAATTGAATGTTTAGCTCATAAGTTTAGATTGTGTAAATTCAATAATAATTGTGCATTATGGTTTGACAAAATATTAGTAAAAAATAAATTTATAAATTTATAAACATCAAGCAACATAAAGTTGCTTTATAATTCAATAATCAAGTTGAAATAGGTAGAAAAAAATAGATAATAAATACGTAATAAAATTAATCAATTTTTATAAAAAGTTGTAAACATATCACAAACAATTCTAATTAACTGATGAAATCACAAAAGTTACTCGACAAGAAAAACATAAAATATATATATAATATATAATATATAATATTATATGTATTATATATTTATATATTATACGTAATATTCAACAATATATAATATTA
>MKEJ01092778.1:0-17998 GCA_001753735.1 Embelia ribes
ATTTTTGTAAAGAAATTTTATTTTCTGTCGTATTTTCTCACGAGAAATACTTGCACTGAACGGAGCTTAATAGAGTAATTTGGTGTAATGATGTACTATATAATTTGTACAGTTTTGTTACGTGATTAGTACATGATTATTAGTGCGTAAATCATTTTCTCTGCAAAAACTTAGATATGTCAGCTAAATTGTGATCTGAGAAAATTATGGGGAAAAAGGCTTAGTTATTTGTCGAGAAATGCTGCGTCTACTTTGCGATCGCGATTGTGGCTGCCATTTTTTCTGTTAATTCTTTTTCATGTTTTCTGGTGAAAAATTGCTTAGTTATTTGATGAGAAATGCTGACCAACTTTCTATTATTGTTTATCCCAAATTATAGTTCATGCTTTATATTTCAAATTTTACTATAAATAATGAATTTACTGACATGCCCTCATTTAACGTATTTTTTTTTTTAGTAACAACTAAGCAATTCATATTTCTTATGATGGCATATTATTTAAAGAAATAATCATTAAATGCTTTGTCTGCATTATGAAAAAAATTTCAATTTGTGTGAAAAATCAAACTAGCCTATTTTGCTTTGTCTGCATTTATCATTTTTTTTTTCAAGGTAGTTTTGAAGTTTTTGGTATTCTTTGATTTAGAATCTTTTAATTTTGAGTGGGAGGACTTTGATCCCAAATGAAAGGGGTTTTAGCTTTCAGAAATTCATTTGGATTTGAGATTTTAAAAACTTTTTAGGAGAATTGGATTTGGAAATGCCTCAAATTTGGATTGATCTGCAAAATCCCTGTTACAGCTGTTCTAAATCATTTTGTTACAAGGAATATTCAGACATTATTTTGTGTGAGGCAACTTAAAAATTTTTGTGCGGGCAAATCAAGAATAAATATACGTTTTTTTAACAAATTGACCAACTCTTCAATCTGGTGGCCAATTTGAGACGATGAAAAGGCTGAATTATTTCGAATCTGAAAACGCTTTTTATAATTAGTAATTTTGCATTAAAAAGTTGAAAAAGCTAATTGCTTGTTAATTATAGAAAATTGCATGTATCTACACTTGAAAGCAAAAGTGCAAACAAATTGCCCTTAAGAAGATTAGCATTTTTGATGGTTTATAATAAGATATGTGTGGCTTGTGTTTGATGAAATGCTGCAGAGAGGGGGAAAATGTCATCGAATGGAGACTTTAGCTTCACTGCCTCCCCTAGGGAAGGGCGCTATGGGCTGCCTAAGATCCATACGGCAGAAAGTAAGAAGAGGGAGGACCAGATATGCCACGACGACAGCGGGCCGACTGTGAGGGCTCACACCATCGACGAGCTTCACTCGCTCCAGAGGAAGAAGTCGGTTCCCAACACCCCTGTCAAGAGCCCCCGCGGGGCTTCCTTCACGGCTGCTCTTTCGGAGGAAGAACGCCAGAAACAACAGCTGCAATCCATCAGGTTCCATACCAACACATGCTCTCAATTGTGACACATTTTTTTAGTGTGTAAAAAGGTTTTAATTGGGGAGCCTTTCTTGAGTCCTTTTTTTTTTATTCATTTCCTTTCTCTAGATAGGTTCTAACTAAGGCTGTTAATGTAGAATTTTATAAAAACTGCATATGTAGTTACGGTTATATAGGTTATTTTATTTTTTACATGTTTTTGCACCTCTATTTAGTTGTTAGTTTCTATGTTCAGAACTTGTAATGAAAAAATCAGTGGCAAACCTCTGGATTTCCAGGTAGGGGGGCTGAGACCCATATAGGGGCAAGTCTTGTTTCTTAGGGGGGCTCCGAATGGGCATATGAGTGGAAAATTTTGAACTTTATACATGAATTTTGTGGGAATTTCCATGGTCGGGGGAGGGGCTGTTACTCTCTCCTGCCCCCTTCAGTCCGCCAATAAAAATAATAACAAACATTTATGTTGTTTACCAGCATTACTAGACTTTTTGTTTGTAGAAATTTTTTGTCATAACAAGAACATTCTACCTTTTAAAATTGGGTATTGTTTTCGTTCAATTACAGTGCCTCCTTAGCGTCATTGACGAGGGAGACCGGACCAAAGGTCGTGAGAGGAGACCCTGCAAGGGCAGCTGAGACGCCAAAGGCGCATGTGAGCCACACTCACCACCATGTTCACACCCCGACACTCAGCCAAAGTGACAGTGCCCTCAAGTTCACCCATATCCTCTATAATCTCTCCCCTGCTGGTATATAAACTTCCTTGAAAATTATTACCATACTTTATTTGCGCGTTGTTATAATGGTCATGTTTAATAAGTCGGTTGAGCCCCGATTCAGGAGACTTTGTTGTTCTATTCAAACTAATAAGCTGATTGCTAGACTTTTTAAGGCGACAGTTTGCCAGGCTTAAAACGATGTTTCAGGAAGTTTGTATTTGTTTAACAAGAAAAAAAATATTTACACAATATTAGCATTACTAGAAATGTAATTTGCTACCCATGTTTGATCTGTAAATTTGGCTCATTTAGTGACTTCAGTTAGAGAAATTCTTCGGATGAGGCATTGTTTACAGATGATGCTTATCATGATTTAAGTAATGGGATCCACACAATGTGTAATTTCTATATCAAACATTGAGTATAGCTTCACTCCATTTTCTTTATTTTTCTTCATCACGTTTATTTATTTTAATCGTGTAGAACTCTATGAGCAAGCCATAAAGTACGAGAAAGGGTCATTCATAACATCAAGCGGTGCCTTGGCCACACTGTCGGGTGCGAAAACAGGCCGATCCCCTAGGGACAAGCGTGTTGTCAAGGATGAAACTACTGCTGATGAGCTTTGGTGGGGAAAGTAAGTACTTTTTTATTCATTCCAATGAACAGGTTAAGACAACAGGAAATAGAGAAAATATTTGAAAATAGAAAAAAAAAAACTCCGAATCTGTAATTTGTTATGTGTTTATTTATTTGGTTGGTCTTATCTTCATTTTCTTAGGGGCTCTCCTAACATTGAGATGGATGAGCACACTTTCTTGGTGAATAGAGAAAGAGCTGTTGATTACTTATGCTCCTTGGACAAGGTGCTTTAAACCTAAATCCGTCTTATTTTATTTCGTCTAGGCTAGATTTAATTCCAAAGACAGAATAATCACATACATGAGAATTGGGTCCTAATACACAGTACCTATTTATTTGGTAACGATGAAATTCTATTAATTTGGATAAGATTTACACATTTCTTTTTGAAGTTCTTAATTATTCTGAGTGCTTGTTTCCACCTTGCCTTGTCTCTCATCATGTTCCGTGAAATTACCGTGATAAAGTGGGAGTTGGATTTTATACATACTTATATGTAAGAATTTCTTACATAATGTCATACATTTGCTGACACGTAGGAGAGATAGTGATTTTTTATTATAATATTGATTTCTCTTTCTTATCTGTCACTGCTCTTTTTACTACGTCTCAACAAATGTATGACAAGTACGTAGGAAATTTAGATACTTCTTTTCAAATGTATTAAATCACAGTTCTTTCCCTAAATTGCTGTGCAATAGATGAGGTTTAGTTGACTTTCTTGGCTTAATCCTAATCTTGTGTGATAAAATATAGTCTTATTCAATATGCCCTTTAAAAATGAATCTCGGGACTTTCACAGCATTAATTAAATGCACTCCACAGTTCATAGGATGACTAAGTTTGCTAGTGCTTTGACATTATTCATTATAAGATAACCTTTTTCGCCCCCATCAATTTGCATTCCATATATGGTGTAAAATGTTTATGTTGTTTAAAATAAATTCATAAACAAGTAATCAAACACACTCTTAATCCCATTTTTTGTCACAATAATAATGTATAACCCTATCTTCATCAAGTTATGAATCTCATGACATACTAGATATCTTTTTTTTTTTAACGATAATATTTCTTGGATGCTCTTTGTATTGATCCATCTATACTCATTAATGGAAGTCACCATCCCACACTGTTATGGCTTTTATTATCAAGATGTGCTCTGGATACCAACACTATTAATGTTTTATGGCAAAGGCATGAGTGTGGCACTCGGTTTATGGGTCCTGAACTGAACATGGGATAGAAAGTGACATAAAATTTACTAAAATTTATTTGGGACTCATTATATTTGGCAAGAGGGCATAATTTTTTTTTTACTTTTCCCTAAAGAGATACTCTAAAAGTCGAGTATCTCTGATAGCCAATGAACGATTTCTATTTAAAATTCTTGAAAACTATATAGAATTTATATCCTGTGTATGGTAGTTCGGCAATGGCCTTCGGAGACTTGGCCCCTCCCAAAAAATCTTGGCTTTGCCACTGCCAATCGTACAATTAAAGCCAGACAAGAAATCAGGCATAAGATATACTTCTTCATCAAATTCCCCTTTGGAGGGTTTAGGGACCCATGAATATACTCATAGTGGAAGCCACTTTCAATTGGTGCCAAAAGAATTTATAATTCGCAAAAGTTTGTACGCATGCTTGCATTTTGTTGGTGGCTACTTAGCACAATGTGACATCAGTCAAGGCGGAACAGTTAAATTATGATCGAAAGGCAAAATATACCCTTTATTTATAAGTAAAGATTATTTTGTCGTAAGCGAATGTCAAGATGTGACACAAACACTGCAACTGTTGCTTTTCTAATGCGTGTAGACATTTAATTTTCTTTTTATTGCATTGGAAGGCTAAAGCCTTTTTTTAGATTAACTTTAGATTGGCTGACTAAAGTAATGTTACTTGTTATTTTGTGGCTTTGGATACGTTTTAATCCAAATTTCTATTTCAGGTGTTTGTTAATGATCAATTTCTGAACTGGGATCCCAGTCACCGAATCAAGGTCCGAATTGTATCTGCCAGAGCTTACCATTCCTTGTTCATGCACAACATGTAAGCAAATTTATTACAACCAAAGTAAAAGAGATCTATTATTTCATATCAAGGAAGCTTCATGGATACAGCTAGTCTCAAGTTATTTTTCAGAAAATAATCGACGCTTTTATAGGTGCATCCGACCTACTCCAGAAGAACTAGAGGACTTCGGCACCCCGGACTTTACTATCTACAATGCAGGGCAATTCCCATGTAACCGCTACACCCATTACATGACTTCATCGACTAGTATCGACATGAACCTTGCTAGGAGGGAAATGGTTATCCTCGGGACACAATATGCTGGGGAAATGAAGAAAGGGTTATTCAGTTTAATGCATTATCTCATGCCCAAGCGCCAAATTCTATCTCTTCACTCTGGCTGCAATATGGGGAAGGATGGTGATGTTGCCCTCTTCTTCGGGTTATCAGGTACTACAATACGGGATGCAACGTTGATTAATTTTTGGATGGGACCCATTCTTTGGAAGGCTAAACGATAAGCAGGCACGGAGGAAGGGGGGTGCTATAGGCGGCTGCACATGCTCGGAAATTTCTTTAGTAATTATGCATAATTTTTTTTTTTTTAAAATTAATAACTTTTATTACCTGGGACATTAAATATATGAAATCCCAGGTCCTGACCTGACCCTCCTATCCGGAAATTTTAGTTCTGCCCCTGATGATAAGCAACATGATAATGGGTATACTTTTGATGGGTAATGTTGGAAGCCTCAAATGCCAACTTATTAATACTTTTGCTGTCTTTTTCTAGGCACCGGAAAGACTACGCTGTCAACGGATCATAATAGGTACTTGATTGGGGATGACGAGCACTGTTGGAGTGAGAATGGTGTGTCAAACATAGAGGGTGGTTGCTATGCCAAAACCATTGATCTGTCAGGAGAGAAAGAGCCTGATATTTGGAATGCAATCAAGTTTGGGACTGGTAACTTTTTCGTGTCATCGTTCTAGCATTATATATTAACAAATTGTCAAACTAAGTATTGATGGTTTTTAATTCTTTTTTTGGCAGTGTTGGAAAATGTGGTGTTCGATGAACATTACAGAGAAGTGGACTAT
Source organism: Embelia ribes (assembly GCA_001753735.1). Taxonomy (NCBI): domain Eukaryota; kingdom Viridiplantae; phylum Streptophyta; class Magnoliopsida; order Ericales; family Primulaceae; genus Embelia; species Embelia ribes. The sequence continues at coordinate 5,937 of MKEJ01092778.1, forward strand.
ACCGACAAGTCCGTCACAGGTATAAAACTATCTGTATATGTACTTATTGGCCCTTGATTTTGTGTATTGGCAGAAAATGATCCATGTAGTATTTGTAGTATTATGAAATCATCATATATTGTCATCGCAATTATAATATGGCTTTTGTCGTTCACAGAAAACACCCGGGCTGCATATCCTATTGAGTTCATTCCGAATGCCAAGATCCCATGTGTGGGTCCCCATCCCAAGAACGTCATCCTTCTAGCCTGTGACGCCTTTGGTGTTCTTCCACCTGTGAGCAAGCTGAGCTTGGCCCAGACAATGTACCACTTCATCAGTGGCTACACTGCTCTCGTGCGTACTTATCTAAGTCGCCCATTTCTCTTGGATTTCTCAAAATTTTTGGTTTATTTGGTATCGTGTTTTATTCTAAACAAAGCATTTAGAGGGGGGCATTTAGGCTCTTGGCTTCTGAATAAAGATTAAAGACTAAAGACTAACCATTTTCTTTTTAATGTTTTTGGTGATTATATAGGTGGCTGGAACAGAAGATGGGATAAAGGAACCACAAGCAACTTTCTCAGCATGCTTCGGTGCTGCATTTATTATGCTTCATCCGACCAAGTACGCGGCCATGCTAGCTGAGAAAATGAAGGAACATGGTGCTACCGGGTGGCTTGTTAACACTGGTTGGTCAGGTGGAAGGTATGGGATCATACAGTGATTAGAATGTTGATTTCAAAAGAAAATTAGGTTTTTTAAGAAAGATCATATCAATTTAAATCTTGGGTTACTTATACAGCTACGGATCAGGAAATCGTATTAAGCTAGCTTACACCCGCAAAATTATCGATGCTATTCACTCCGGGAGTCTGTTGAATGCAAAATACCAGAAGACTGAGATTTTTGGGCTTGAAATCCCAACTGAAATTGAGGGCGTGCCTTCACATATCCTCGATCCAGTCAATGCGGTAAGGGTCTATATTGTACGTTTAATTTTCTTTCCAGACATTTTTAAGAGGTTTCGGAATTTGAAAAACCCAAAAATGGTTGTTGCAGTGGCCTGATAAAAAGGCTCACAAGGACATCCTGCTGAAGCTCGGAGGTCTGTTCAAGAAGAACTTTGAGGTGTTTGCGGACTACAAGATCGGAACCGACAACAAGCTCACTGAGGAGATTTTAGCAGCTGGTCCGAATTTCTGAACTAAATTATGCTAGTGATGATTACGAAAAAGAAGGATTGCGAGAAAATAAGATGTGTTACGTGTCAGTATTTATATGTCGCATTTATTTGCTGTGTTTGGCATGGGACAACTTTTATTTATCTACAAAAAGCAGTTGCCTTGTTGGTTTCGGGTTCTAGGCTTATTAGTAGAGGCACTTGCAGTCTAAGTTTTCGGTTTGCGGTGACTTGTACACCATTTGGGACTTGAGTTATGAAAAGCCTTGTATCTGAATATGGTAATGTGTGCTTATTCTGATTGGGTTGAATATGATTTGTTTTATGAAGTGGAAATGCATTTTCTTGTATCATTCTTTTCGATTTTTCATTGACAAAAACTGTTGTAGGCTTGTTAGACCTGAATTCAGTTTACTCTTCTGATACCCAAACGAGACTTGCGAGTTTACCACTTTGGGCGGGTGAGCGAGTTCCAATTTAGCTACAAGCTTAAATTGGTATCCAAAATCAAGAGTTTCAGTGTTCGAAAAACAAAACATATAAAAACAAAATGACAAAATGTAGCGGGTGCAAAATGATCAAGCTAAATATAATACATCTTAAGGAAATATTTTGGTATCGCGAAATGTGTCGGCCAAGACTATCTATTCTAAATAGTCTATGACGAATGCGTGTACAACATAGTAGTCTAGATTGAACAAACTCAAAATCGGAGACAAAAATAACATGATTGGTCATAATAAGACTAATCTACCTTGAGATGAAACACGTAGAATCATATGATATGATTTTTATCAAATATAATTATTTACACTATAGTTTAAATTTTTGAATTTTAATTATAACAAAATTTGGCACCTATAGTTTGAATATTGGCTTATAACTTGAAGATTAACTCCATAACTTAAAATTTCGAATTTGAAATAGTGGTTACGTGAAGTTGATTCTAATTTTTTCTATAAATATAATGTGAAGATATTCTGTATAAATTTTTTCTCACATCAACCTCACACCAGCATATCTGGGAGTAAGCGTAATGTAACTTAGGAGTATACATAATATAATCCATTTATAACTCGTTGTTTGGAGCGATCGAGCATGTCTCTTGTTCATTACATTGTTACACTTCATTTGTCATCCGTTTTTTGAGCTATCGAGTACATCTCTCGTGCATTACATTTTTGTCTATCAAAAGATTGTAATCAATAAAGATATTGAATGATGAGAATTATTTTGCTATTCAATTTCCTGTTTATTTAAAACTTTTATCACTTTGATCGAGTGGTACAATATTAAATAAAGCCTAAAATGAAGTGTGCAACTATATTTATTTTGGATTGTGTTTCAACAGTCATTCCGGAACACGTCAATACATTTAACAACATTGCTACTTTCCGTGCATAATAATGACCAATTATGTCATGTTTAGGTGCATTGTGTTAGTAGTTTCAGTTGATTAGAATCATAGGCATGTTGCTAATCTGAGATATTCTGTATGCCGACATCACAGATCTTAATGTAAATCGTGTTGCGATTCAGAACTGTATTGTTAAGTGGGCTGTTTGAAGCTTTTGGCAACCATACTGTTATGCTTTTGCAACTTTGATCCGGAAATTCTCTGGTTTAGTTTAGCTTCCAATTTGAGATCGGGCGTGTTTGTATGTGAAGTGGCCCTTGAATATTTTACGAGTCCCATTGTTTGCTAGTTACTTCATTTTCGAGAGAAAGGAATGATGTTTGATATATGCTTTACGATAGATGCACATTCTGCTTGAAAGCTCAAATTCTCTCCTTACCAGCCCGTAAAGAATAAACCAAAGGAGAAAGGCTTTATTGGATTTCTGAAAAGTGAAAAAGGGAAACCTTATTGTCTCGTGTTTCTCTCTGTTAATTTAAATCATTGTGCTTACACTGTGTTGGATTAAAACTACATTTACTGGTTTAGAACTTTAGATACTCATTTAGTTATGTAATTATACTTTTTGTTTTCTTGGTAGTTTCCACGCCCAGTAATGATTGTCTAGAGTAAAGTGGATGCATTGCTGGTGTATTCCTTGTATCATGTGTATCGGAAAAGCTTATTGAAACGACTGACTTATGAAAGAGAAAATGTACTTGGATGTGGTGCTTTTGAAGGCTTCTCCAATGAACATAGGATCTCGTAAATTTATCAACTGGGCATGTTAAAGCGTCACATTCGTTTCTCACTTTTTTGTTCTTCGTGTTGGATTTGGTGCTTAGAGATTATAGAAACATAGCTTATTCTTGACCGTATTACACTTTACGTCACATATCCCTATCTCGCTTAATTTAGAGAAATAAAGATATGAATGCAGATTTAACTCATGATTTTAGCTTATGCTGAAGAATTCTCGTGTTTTAACCATGTAATGGTAAGTAACTGCACATTTATTTTATGCCATATTTATGAAACTTTACACAAAATTTCTCCTGCAATTGCTGCCAAGTGGTAAACACCCTTTTTAACTATTGAAGAAAAATAAAAATTGAAAGCATTCCTGGTTAAAACTAGCACTTCACTTTTTTTTACTTTAATTGTAGCCTTAAACTTCTGAATGGTTTTTGGTTCACATTTCCAGTTTTCACAGTTACGTGACTTTCTTCTTTTCCCCTGTTTGAAGCTCAAATTTTGGATTCAATTATTGCTCACGGATAAAAATTGAATTTTTACAGTATCAATGTGAGTGAAAGTAGTTGAGGGTAAGGCTGAAAACATCATGTAAGAATTTGTGGTGCATATACAGATGAGCTCAACTTGGATGTAATGGCCCCCTAATAAGCCATTAGCATCACAGCTTCTCATGAATTGCAATACATGTTCACGTTACTCCTTTACGTTCATTCTGTGTCGATATCTTTTATTTTATTTATCTTTGGTTTAAGTGCTCTTCCGCTTCTGTGCTATGGCTTAAATACACCACATGTGCCCATACCCTTACCAACTTCACAATCCTTCTACTTTAAGGGGCAAGTGTTTCTAGCAAAGTGTGAGTTCAAGTTATTATTAGTATTATTATTATTTTGGATAAGTACAAGGTTTCTAAACCATTACCCTCATCTCTTTCTGTTTTTCTGGAGTTTTATAGCTTATGGATACTTTTGTTATTTTCTTGTAACATTTCATCGTAATTTTGGCAGCCCTAGGTTTGGGATTGCACATGCTCTCTGTTTGGGGCTTGCACCTTGGCTTGCGGCCGAGATTCCCATTCTTGTTGATTCTGGTATCGTTAAGCACAAGGATGATACAGCCTCAGCATCGGCACGGGAAGCTTAATCATTTGTCACCTTTTTGGCTCATAGATCTGGTGCGAGTTTTGTGTTCGAAAAAATAATAATTGTCACATTAACTATGAGTAGGTTATGAGTCGGATGAAGTGTACCATACATCTAACTTGAGCAACATGATGGATATATTGTTTTGACTTTTCCATTGTAAAATGTGAAATTATATGGATATTGTGATTATTATGGTGATAAGATTTGTGTAGAGAAATTTGGTGATTAAATTTATAATATACTAGAGAGGGAAGATTATTTGAATATCTAAAAAGGTAATGTTTATACCAATAGGGTTGGTCCAAATGGAATAGGTTCGGGCTGCTTAGGTTGAGGTTGAGTTTGAGTCTCAATAGATGCAATAAACTTCTTGGGAGAAATTCTTGCTACAGTGCATAATTGTATAACAGAGGATTAGTCTTGAGTCGCAAAAAAGTCTAGGAATACCTTGAAAAAAAAAAAGTATTATTTATGATTAGAATATGGTACTTTAGAATGATGACTACATGCCCTTGGTATACCAACAATTCATTGTAGAATTTGAGTTTTATCGAGTATGATGTTATATAATGCTTTTGAGTCTAGTTTAGAGCTGAGTTGCATATCAATACCTATCTTGGTTGGCTTATAGTTAATTATTTCAGCTAAGAAATTATTTGCAAGTATACAATTGGATTAATGCTTATGTTTTCGAAAGATAAGTAAGTGCGACTTTGCCAGTTTTTAGAACACAACCGAAGAAAACACTGATAAAGGTTGTGTTTGGATCAAATATTACATTTGAAATAGTCCATTTGCAAATAAACTTTGAAAAAATAGATTTTTAAATAAGCTTTTACAACAAAAAGGAAGATTTGAAAACTCCCACCGTGATAGAATGGACTTCAGATTGGTTTGCTTGCCCAAGCTCCGAAGGCGAAGAAGGAAGATTTGAAAATTTTGGGATAGAAATCCATCGCAATCGGTGGCAAAAATTTGTGACTAAATAATAAAATCTCCAAACAAGCCATTATTAACGGATTGGATAAATTTCCCACGCACAAATTTTGAAAATCCTCAACTCAGCTCTTTCAAATAAGGGAATGCCATGGTCACGTATGCCCTCACCATAGAATGACACTGTAGGAAGTGTAAAACATCAGACCAAACCACTTCCATTACTTTAAATTACGATTATAACGCAAGTAATAGCCAAGTGACAAACTTAGCAGTGTAAAACTTTGACGTATTAAAAATATATATTTTAGAAACCATTCATACTAGTCTCTTAAAAAAATTTGTTAAAAGGTACTAGAATAATTATATATATTACAATTAAATATAAAAAATATTTTTCCTACCCTTAAACAATGTTTTAAATATTTCCTGGAAAAAAATATATTTTTTAATAGAAAAATTTTGAATAGTAAATTTCTACATTGAGAAATCTTCTGTAACATTTCTGGAAAGTTTTAAGAAACATGGAGAGTTAGAAAGATTGACGTTATACACTTCTCTCATTTAATTTCTCATTTGAAAAATTAAATGAGAGAAATCTACCTTTTAGAAAGACTGATGTAAGAGCATTCCCATCGGTCGTTCTAAAACTCCCTTTCCCTTCATTTGATTTCTCGATTGTGAAATACTGGGGTTAATGCTCTCCTAGGCTGGGAGTGATTCCTAAAATTTAATCTTTAGAAATTAGTCATAAAGGTTAACGTGCCTAACTAATATCCAAAAATAATTCCAAAATATTGAAAACCACAAACTAGTTCTAACTCAATGTAGTATATATACAAGAAAAACAAATATAAAATTGCAACTCACTTGGAGAGAAAGACAGATAAAAAATTTGATAATATATCAATATGAGAGATACATATATGGGGAGATGAAAAATGTTTAGAAAGTGATTACCGAGAGAAGAATTTTAAGAGATTCGTCCATAGATCAATGGGAAACTAAATAAAAAAGATTACCAGAGAGAATTTGCACCGATTGTAGCATTCACAGCCTCTTTTATTTAATTTCTTACGTTTAGATTTAGAAAAGGAGTAATTTTCTTACAAAAATCATTTTTTTCGAAAATTATGCTCACAAATATTAAAATTGTTGAAATTTTTTAATAATTATTTATGACGTGGTGTAATAAAATGTTAAAAAGTGTTCCCCAATCTTAACAAACATTTTATGATTTTGTCTAGCAAAAATTTAATATATTATCAACTAAGGAAATTGTTTTCCTGAGATTTTTAGAAACTGATAAATATAGAAGCATTGATGTGGCACATTTTTCATCCAAGATTTCTCATTTGAAAAATCAAATGAGAGAAAACTACAACATAGAAAGACTGCTGTGAATGCTCTTATATTGCTTAATGAGAAGGCAATCTTCCACCTCCTTTGTTATATTTCGTATGCATTGCTGACACTCATCCTTTATATAGTTTCTACAAGTGTTTTTGGTTGTGTAGCATTACACTGACTAAAAATGTATGCAAATGGTGATGCAACAGAGTTTCGAGGCAAATTTATGGGTGTTTCTTTCCCACCATTTGTCTTGCCAAGTTCCCAGACTATCAAATTAAATTATGTCTACTTGGATATACTTGTTTAAACTCTGAATGGCACGGACTTTATATCTGGACTTATAATCCCATGCCTTCTCGGAGACAAACTGGTTCCTTATCCACGGCTAATACAATCCACATCACAGTCCGAAACATACTACCGAAACAAACAGGGGACGAGAGCAAAGTCCAAAACAAACCCATGAGTCAATAAATACTTTCCAACTAGATATCATGCAGATTATGTATGCATGTAATTACTTAATAAATTTTCTGTGACAAAAAAAAAGAAAAAGTTTGTGTGGCATTTTTCTTCTTGTTATTAATTGGAGTTTTCTCCTAATCTTGTCATGTACTGAAGTAATATAATGTCCAACCTAGCAGGCCTTCCTCCATAGACATGGCCACTGCCTAACCACTTAATATACTCTTTTATACATTTGTTTATTTCATATCATTTGTTCCTACAACAGGGAGCAGGGGGGCAGGGAGAATCTGGAGGCAAACGGGATCAGGTTGCACTCGATGGTGAAGCTGAGCGAGATGGTTAGGGTTTTAAAAGAGAAGGGGAGGGTGAGTGAAGAGACTGAGGCAATGGTGCTTAAATTTCTTGAGGAGAATAGGAAGGTTGGGGTTCCAGCGATGGTGCCAGCGGCAAGGGAGGTGGGGCCTAGGATTAGGATTTCATATGAGGAGAGGGCGAAGATGGCGAAGAATCCGACCGCAAAGAAGTTGTTTGAGGTGATGACCAAAAAAGAGAGCAATTTGTGCTTGGCCGCGGATGTGGGCACTGCAGCCGAGTTGCTCGACCTGGCCGACAAGGTGAGGCGCATGCACATCAAACTTCCTTTTCATCAATAATGTCAATACAAAGAAGTATAGTTGCTATTCAATAGAAAATGTCAAACAAAAGCTTTGTTTGGTAATGCTGGTGCTTCCCAAACATGGCTTTCAAAATTTTGTTGTTGTAGGTTGCTTTTAAAATGCGCTATAGTGTTCTTTATTGTAAATGACCAATGTGCTATAGTATCCTCAAGGTTTTTGTTTTTTTATTAGTTGTCTTTACGGTCACCCCAAGTGCTCTTAAATGCACAACTACTTCAGTTTTACCTAACAGCTAACACTAACACCTGCTTTTCATTGAAAAGATAAGCAGAAGCACCCTACGATGAGCATTGCCAATTTAAGCTTAAAGAAGTTGGAACTGATTTCTACTCAGTTTAGAAGCCTTCCTGGCTTTGATGATTATGGTCTAAGAAAATCTAGAATGCAATGGCTTCCAGCCATGCACAATAAGGTCAACCTTGTGTTGATATTTTGTCTCTTCTATTATGCTCCGTTTAATATATGTGCATGGATTAGCCATTTTAGCTTTTCTCCTCCCGCGAGTTTGAATTTTGGATAGAGAAGGAAGAAGAATGAACAGTGATTTATACCCGTATATTAATTTTTCTGAAGTGCATTCTGCACTATGGAAATAATTGATATCATATATGTTGTCCTTTCTGCGTATGTGTTTTATTTTAGGGTGGGGGTTACTGGGTCGTTGTCATTATCATCAAATCCTTGAAAATCCCAATAGATTAGGGTAGGCTAAATCGAACAAAATAAGACATCACGTTGGGTCGTTGATGTGAATTTTTCGACGCCACTCATTCCTATCGAAAGCCATTTTCCCGTCCAATGAACAAAAATTGGAAGAAGTATATATAGATAATGGAAGCAAAAATAAGATGATATCTGAAAAGAGAGTTTTTTTTTTCCAGATGTGGCTGGAGTGTTATGTATGTTCTACCCTTCTTCTAGTTCTTCTAAGCATGTTGTCAATGTTTTCACAGGTTGGGCAAGAGATCTGCTTATTAAAGACCCATGTGGACATATTGCCTGATTTCACTCCAGATTTTGGTTCCAAACTTCGCTCGGTAGGTTCTTGGCTAAACTTATGTATCTTTCCATAGCTCTGACCAGGTTTGTTGAGTTTAAATTTTGTACTCTTTTGTTGGTCAGACCGGCATAACATTAATAAGCAGTTCTTAATTTTTGACTTCAATTCTTTTGTTGGTTCCACTTTGCCCTACTTTTAAATTATGAATTTCTATATATGTCCGCTGATCAAAAGTTGCTGATACCAATTTAAACCAATGGTGATTGAACAACCAGTTCCACTGAATCCCTATGAACTTATCAAGCTAGATTTTGTATCTTGTCTTGGCCTCTATTTATAATTTGTAGAATCTTGCAGTTGATTACTATTCCTACCTTGCCATGGGATACGATCTCAATTTTTTCTTGCATATGGTACTTTTGAACTTTTTCACCAAGTCATATGGAAGTTTAATCTTAGTAATTGCAGACTATTAGAGAAATGTGATAATAAGGTTCTCTGCACCATGAAACATCAACATATTTTTCCATGTCTTAATGTTGTTGTGACAAGATAGACCTTCTGAGTGTCAGCATATCGTGTAGCGAGATGCTTTTTCTAGCAGACTTAGGTCTCTGGAGACACTGTGAAAAGTTTGCCACTATTTTTTATGTACTTCACTTGATACAGTTTCCTGTTTTGTTAACAACGAATAAATTCCTCTTCCATGTTGCATACTTTCCTGTAGAAGATCATCAAATTGTTGTAGTTCGTTGCTTGGATGACATTACAATCATAATACCTGGAGGAACCCTGCATATTGTTCATGTATATATATCAAGTAATTTCTGTTGAAGTTTTTGCGACTTGAAATTGCTGCTAATACAACTTTCTGGTTCATCTTCCTTGAAGATTGCTGAAAAACATAATTTCTTGATTTTTGAAGACCGCAAGTTTGCTGACATTGGTAACACGGTGACTATGCAGTATGAAAGGTGAGATTCACCTTTCTTTCCCTCTTATATGCTAACACATTTCTCTTCTTGTTTCCTGATCCTTTGCTATTTGCAGTGGCATCTATCGCATATTGGATTGGGCTGATATAATAAATGCTCACATAATTTCAGGTCCTGGAATTGTTGATGGTCTGAAATTGAAGGTCAGTATCTCGAAGTTGAGTTTATTATCAAAGTACAGTGTACTTTGGAATACCGTTTGGTTGAGTTACTGAGAAGAGTTTTTAAATTTTTGAGACTCTGGATGAATATTTTGGACACAAACTCGGTTAATGTTGGATTTTGTAGAACAAATTTTGGTTTTTAAGCGGCGATTAGGGCCTTAGATGGGGTGGAAACATTAATAGACTAAGATTTAAAATGCCTCTAAAATCAGGTTTTTGGAGTACTCTTTGAACCCAAAACTGATAATATTGGCCGGCGATTTTCTCACTTCAGAACTTAAAGACTTAAATTGAGAAATAAGAACCACACAAATTGGGGCCTAGATATCAAATTATCGCTAACTAGTTATTTCTTCCATGGACTTAGGGTTTACCTCGAGGCAGGGCTCTGTTATTACTTGCTGAAATGAGTTCAGCTGGTAACCTTGCCAAGGGGGATTACACAGCAGCAGCTCTGAAAATCGCTGAGGATCATTCCGACTTTGTTATTGGCTTTATCTCAGTTAATCCAGCATCATGGCCAGGTGGTCCAGGAAATCCATCATTTATTCACGCAACCCCTGGAGTTCAAATGGTGAAAGGTGGTGATGATTTAGGCCAGCAATATAATACCCCATCCTCTGTAAGTTGTTGGTATTGGTGCTTAATTTTCTTTGAATCATTCTTCATCAATTATTTCGCTTCCATTGTTGTCCCAATTGTTGTCTCAAGTATGATCTAGAGTTTTTTGCTTACCTTTCCACAAATATTTGTTTCCTGGCACAAATATCAGAATATGATGCAAATAGGAGTGGCTTTTGGTTTAGAAAATAGCCTCAGTTGCCCTAGTTCTAGGAAACCTAAAGTTCATTTGAAACAATGCTATTTGTGATACTTAGTTGCTTTCTATTCCAGAGCCAATGTTGGTGAGGAACATTCCGTCCAAATGTGAGTGGGGAAAAGATTATACCACAGCAATATGTAAGCCAGAATCCGAAAGGGAAGGTTTAGATTTTTGTAGTTTGAGAATGCTTAGAACTTAAACAAGTTTCTATTTGTTTGTCTGTAATTGGAGAATAGCACGATAGGGTTTAGGTTTGAGAAGTGAGAAGATATTCTGTATAATTTTTGTTTTCTTTTGCTTCAATGTAGTTATAGCAAAATATAGAGTTCATGTAAAATGTGTCATCTTAATTTCGTGCTTCTTTGTCCTTTTTCTCCTCTTGTGACTTTGCTTAGACTGTGATGAATGTTTTTCTAGGTCATTGCTGATAGAGGCAGCGACATAATAATTGTGGGGCGTGGAATTATAAAAGCGGCAAACCCAGCAGAAGCAGCCCGTGAGTATCGACTTCAAGGATGGAATGCATACTTGACCCAATGCAGATGAGTTTCCCAATTTTGGCATGGCGTTTTGGAAAATTATGTACACGGCCATAATTTTTCTGAAGAATAGATTATTGTAGTTTTGTGTCTGCATTGTGTGAAAGTTTGATGTGAACCGCATTTCTTTTTATTTTCCTTGTTTCTAGATTTGTTACTGAAGTAACTTGGAGTGGCGATTAGCCGGGAGTGTTCCCCAGATGTGAACCCTCAATGCCTATGACTACCCCTTGAATCTTTCTATATTTTAAGTTTAAATCCAGATTTTTTGTAAGTGGTGTTTGAGAGATTTTTGTGATTGGTTAACCTCGCCCCTTGTTTTGTATGGATTTGATGGGGAGGGCACACAATTCGAAACTCGGATTGACTAATGTTGAATGAGGTTTGATTTGATTCGCTGCCGGTTTTGGATCAAAGTGCATAAATAGTATTAGATGTTGGTTTCAAGTTGACATAATTTAAGACCAGTGATTTGTCTGAATTTTCCTCTTCTGGGAATATATTTGAGAAATTAAAGATTGAATTCAGTCACACGGGAGAAAGTACGAAACAGATTGGTTTATCTCATTTTGTGCATCAAATCTTGACTAACGTTCTCCTTGTAACAAGGCCAGGTTGGATGGGCGAGAGCTTTTTTTTTTTTTTTTT
>MKEJ01092779.1:0-13503 GCA_001753735.1 Embelia ribes
ATTATAGATATTCATCTATTTTAGATAACCAGAATAGATAATCTGCTGCAAGCACATTTTTTACAGAATATCTAAACTGGTTATCTAAAATAGATAAAAGATACATTTTACATAATCTGCTGTGGGTGTTCTTAGCATGTGCAATTTCTTAAAATTTATATCCTAAATTTAGCGAAGCACTACCCATTCCCAACACTGTACTCCAACCAATTTGCTTCTCAAAAATTCATATAACCAAGTGTTTCAATTCCCATCCACTACTCTAAGTCCATAGCGAAATGTAGCATGTAATTCATATGCCTTTGCATGCATGTATTGGACCCAAATTATGAAATTAATCGTACATATACATATCCTTAAAAATGCACAGTTCATACTTTTTTGAGGACACCAAGAAAACAGTCCACTAAATTTCTCTGAGGTTATCATCGAAACATGCACAAGAAGTAAAAATTACTATTAACTAAGTTTCACTCTGTATTAATTTTTGACCCGTCACAGTAGAATGACACATCATTGGTCATTTCAGCATTCTGTTGACATGGATACTACCATGTCACCGCGGTACCTGCCATGTTATCATTTCAACAAAAATCTTTTAAGATCGATTAGTATTCTGTTTGTCCACACCAAAGGCTTTTCGCCAAACAGTTCACGTCAATACATACATTGGCAGCCAAGCTTTCCCAAATTCCTACATAATGTGTATTCCCCAAACCGGATATCCAAATTTATTACACATCTGTGCCATATACTTTGTAGCCTTAATACTTCATTACAACCAACTTGTGCTTCAACAACAATCAATATTATCAAATGTTCCAGCTCCTACCTCCTATTCCACCTAGAAGCGTGGCATGTGATAGTAGTAGCCATGTAAGCACTCTGCTTACTTGGATACTGCCGCATGCAAGCCCACACGCAAGCCCACATGCTGTCATTGTTGACGTGTGTGGGGCCTCATGTGCTACTCCTTCCTTCACACTCAAAATTTGCAAAAACTCAATTTGAACCACCTCATTTAGAAACCCAAGAATTAACTCTAATAAATTCAACAATATAATAATCCTCAATTAATTTTCAAAAGCATTGATTTGAAATTTTAATGAATTCATCACATCTCTTTAGTTCCATTCTAACATGCTAACTACAAAACCCTTTTATTTTTGGAAAGAAAACATATCTATCTACATCGCAAGCAATTAAATCGAAAACAAGAAACCTAAAATGTGGATTTGCAAACTGAATAATTGATTACAAACCTGGGGAAGTAAGTATTTGACTCGATGAATAATTGATTTTGAACTGATCATCTAGGATCGGATTTGAGATAAGGGAGTGAGGTCTATACTATAGTTGCGTGATTAGCACAAAGTTCCCCAACATTTATAAATTTAACACTTAACCTCTTGAGATTTAAGTACGGTTCTTTACAACCTACACTCCCTAAAGAATTCTCGTCCTCGAAATAGGTTAATAATTATGGTGAAAAAAATAGGACAGTAGAAACTTGAATTTCTTTGAGATTCAATCACACCATGCTTCGTTGCCCTACTTTCATTAATTTTTCAGTTCAATGGTCAACTGAAAGCTAAATGGTCCCACACTTCTGGTGAGACTTATGTTAATTCTATACGCACTCAACGACCTCAGTTCCAATTAAAATCATCAAACCTCAAAACAAACTTTTGCCAACACCCTCACGTCAAAGTCCAAAAGGTAATGCTTAAAACAAGCTATACTCATCATATTACAGGTCAAATGGTCTCTACCAATGTCCTTCGGTATTCAAACTTAGAGCTTTGGTACCAATTGTGACACAACCCAGCTCCAGTAATTAGAGCCCATAGTTAGGTCTATTTGTAATATAGGTCAAGGTCCCTTCTGTTGACTCTAGGTATTCTAACCTAGAGTGCTAATAACATGATCTGGATTCTAGGGAATTTAAAACGTCGGGTTTGCGGAAGTGTAAACTACAGTAGTCACCAAAACCCATAAATTAAGGTTTGACTTATCAAATATCCAGAGCTGAAATATTTATTGAATTCCAGAAAAGCAGGTTCACATGCTAAAAGTCACTAAGCTAAACCTGCCTTTTACAGATGAAAATGAGTATCTTTGAACTAAAAAACTGAAAAACAATACCAAACTTAGCGTAAGCTTGGAAAATTGAAAGTCTACTAGTGTACATAATTTTATTGGATTGCCTAGGATTTCTATAATTTTATTATTCAATAAATTCTGGGATTTGCTTGTATTAATTAATTCCAGTGATGTTCTAGATTGAATGAAGATTAAATTCTTTGTAACTTATTCTCAATAGAATTTAAAGTTCTCGTGTGTACAAGATGATAATTTAAGGACAGTTGATAGGTGAATTAATTGAGTATTTGCTAGTCTATGAGTTGAGCGTTGCACGTAGTTTGACCGAATATAATGTGGTCAAACTAAACAGAGCCTCAAGGTCAATAAAGTGTGAATCAGGATTGGAAAAGTAAAATGAATGAAGCATGCAAACCATATCAATTTCTTTATTCCTTTTTCCAAATTTTATTTAAAAGTAGATGCATAAATAGTTTTGTAAAATGTGCATGTAAAGCATGACCATATTTCTTTTTTCAAATAACATATAATATGCCTTTATGAGAAAAAATAAAGATGAAAAAAATCTCTTGTTTGTATTACTAATCAACTTTTAATTTTCTCAACCAACTTTTTAATTCTTTCAATCAACATTTATTTCTTTCAATCAACTTTGAATTCTAAGCAACCTCAAAGCACTATATATACAGGCAATACTTCATTTCTTTTGTGCACCTCAACCTTTTGTTTTTCAAAAACTTCTCGTGTGCCATCTAAATTTCTATTTTCATTGTTTTTCTTATCAATGCAAGGTCCAAATATCAAAAGGGATTCTTTAAAAAATTTTGAAATTCATATTTTGTTAGTCCACCATGATAAGGAGTTGCTAGCTTCTATGGCTAGTATTCTGGAATATTTTAAATACAAAGGTAATTACTGGTTTGTTTTCGGAAGATCGTTGTCTCACATATGCTTGTTTTCATAGATCTTTCTAATTTTATACTTGAGTTGAAAGTCTAATTATTTGAATCTACAAAAACTTGTCTTTCTTTTTAAGAGAACTCATATTTTGGTTTTTTTTTTTCCCATCAAGAGTAGGTTAATGCATACTTGGTCATGTGAATGTCTTTGAAAGATCGTTGTCTCACTTGCGCATATTTTGATAGATCTTCCCAATTTTAGGCTTGATATGAACGTCTAAAATTTCTGAAAAGTTGTTTCCTTTGCGGATGAAATTCCCAAATCACATAATAGCTAACAAAATTTGTTACGTGCAACAAATTTATATTTGCCTTTATATATGGTACTTATTATGTAAGTATAATTGCACTTGCATAATGATTGTTCCTGATATAGCAAATCACGTGGTATTACCCCTTTTATTTATACATGTATACACATACATGTATGAGATTCTTATATCCTAGATTTGATATGAAGTTTTAAGTTTTTCTTGTTTTTCATGTTATTATCAATATTATTTCCAATATCTCAATAAATAAAAAGCCTTTCATGGATTAAAGATATAATTTTACCCACACTACTTTTGGTATCGTGATTTATGCATATATATGGAGAGAGATGCATATTCTTTTACTTTCACATGTTTGGATCCTCCGACCAATGATACTTTTTTTAACCTTCCACAAATGGCTTTGATTTATAAAAAGGAGATAAAAGCTAGAGCTCCACTGAGATACATTTAGAGTTAATCCATCAATGTTAATCTTTTTTTTTTTTCCTTTTCAATCAATTATGGTAAATATAATATTTGCATTAGAATTATGCTAGTGTACACTGCTGCAGATTGTGACATTTATCCTATGCAATTTACTATGATGGACAAGATCGATGCTCTGCATGTTTTTCATTTTATACCTGTAAATTTCTTTACTTTCCTGACCTAGTCTTTTCTTAATCACTAGTGACAACAACTGAATCAAGATTGAAGGCTGTTTTAGTGCTTTTGCCTGATGCAAATGGGTGTACGCTTTTCCAAGAGTCTGTTGGCCAGAAAATACCAAAAATTCGTAAGTCCAAATTAACTTCTTGTCGAGAGTTGTAATAATCATCCTGATGGTTGGATTGCCACTGGTAAATGTGATACTTGTATTGTGTGCATGATATTTTTCATCTGATACATTTGTTGCCGATTGTTGAATCTCTTTTATGTTTGGTACAATATGACATTGTTGTTCTATAATTTAGCAAGTACCTCAATTTTGATTTAAAATGTTGTGCATGCTAAGAAATTTGACCCGAAAAAATAAATAATTATAGTGATATATCTGTACTGATTAATAACATGTCTCATATAAGTGTATTCTAGGCATTCTCTTATTAAACCATTACTGATGTAGAGATGAAAGTGAATACATGAATCAGCTACAAGGATTAATGGAGTGAACAACCCATTTTCAGACTTTCCAAAATGATCTTTGTTTCGAAACCTAATTCCTCCTAATTTTGTCTCTTTAGTTCTAGATTAATTGGTTTTACCCTCGTTCATAAATTTGAACAGTGAGTCCAATTGAAAAGTGAATGATACGTATGGAAAATTTAAACAATGGAATCATTTTTGTAGTTTTCTGGAATTGTAGGAGATAATGTATATTGTAACTTACTATAAGATTAATTTTAGTTAGGGTCAACTACTAAGGCCTAGTTTGGGATTGCTGTTTGAGTAATAGTTGCTTCTACTTTTTTTTCTTGGAAATTGTAGTTGGTGCTATTTTGTATTCTAAAGCACTTGCTTCTTAAAGTTTGCTTCTGCTTTTTTAGGGGAAATTTTTGAAGCAGCCTTAGGGGTGCTTTTCAAATCTTTTTTTGCTTTTTCTATTATTAATTACCCAATTAATCTCAATTATATTTACTACCTTCCCCATACATACGTACTTTTGTCTTTTTATGATAAAAAGTAACAATTTACGCCAAACATCACACAACTTATCAAAATAATTTTAAGAATTTATTTACTAAATACTCGGATTATACCGCTTTAAAAATCAAATTTGAAAAGAAACTTTGAGAAGCAAATTTCTAAAGCACAAGCATTCTGAGACTAGGCCTAAATGCAACAAAATTGCCTCCTATATGCGTTGTCACTGTAGGTGTGACAATACAAACATCATTTGATAAGACTTATATTATTCACTAGTTTAATTATTACCAAGTTTAGAATAAATAGGATGTTACAACGTTATTATTTCCTAAAGTTTACATTTACTGTTCAACATTAATCTCTCTTTGTTTTCATTTAAGTTTTTGCCAAATTCAAGGATGTCGATGGCAGTATGATGATAAGTTGTGTATTACATCTTACAATATTCATTGTTTTATTGTGGATGTATTTTGCTTTTCTGGTGTGACTAACATGTTTTTTATATGCTCATTTTGTGTAATCAGAATGCTATCCCAAAGAGATTTTGGTGCTGATGGACGAGCCTGGTCTCACCCGTATGCAAGTTGCTAGCCACTCTCAGGTTTGGTCTCTTTCTCCTTATCCATTTATTGGTCCATCTGGTAATCTAGGAAGTACAAAATAACCAAATCAGATGCCGTGTCTGAGTCCATAAGAGACGAGCCTGGCTTGTTCATGAACAACTTTGTTCCTTCTTATTCTTAGCTATTAATTGTTGAATTGATGTGTGAAACATAAAAGACCCAGCATTAATATGAGACTCTTATTAAGTGTTATTATTAGGCACTAAGCAAATATATGGATATATGTAATATACTTTAGGAGAACTCATCCCCAAAAGCTAGCTATTGAGAGAAGGGAGCCTAAGGCATATATACAACACACCAATAGCTTACATCATTGATGTGGGATCTTTACAATCTACCACGCTCCGCAACCTGTGCCCACGTAGATAGGTTGTGTACCAGTTTCCTAGTCCTAGCGATACTAACGTCATCCTTTTTGCGCCACATGGGAGTGCTTTGCACTAACTCTTTTTAGTCTTGGTTTTACCAGCATCACCCCTTTTGCTCCTCGAGGGCGGGCTTTGCACTAGTAAACTAGTCCCGGACGAACACTGCAATGCCGGCACCACCTCCTCGTTAAGCACATGTTGAAGGCGTAGTGTATGGCTCTGATATCACTTGTAACATACCTTAGTAGACCCCAAAAGCTAGCTGTTGAGGGAAGGAAGCCTTAGGCATATATACAACACACCAGTAGCTTACACCATCGATGTGAGATCTTTGCAATCTACCACACTCCGCAACCTACGCCCATGCAGATAGGTTGTGTACTATTTTTCTTGTCCCGGTGATACCAACGTCTTCCTTTTTGCGCCACATGGGTGGGCTTTGCACTAAATCTTTTAGTCTCGGTTCTACCGGCATTCACCCCTTTTGCGCCTCGAGGGCGGGTTTTGCACTAGTAACTAGTCCCGGACGAACATTGCAATGCCGGCATCACCTCCTCGTAAGGCACATGTTGAAGGCATAGTGTATGGCTCTAATACCACTTGTAACATACCTTAGGAGAACTCACCCCCAAAATATTGAGGGAAGGGAGCCCAAGGCATATATACAACACACCAATAGCTTACACCATCGATGTGGGATCTTTACAACATATCAAACATTTCCATCATTACATAACTTTTTCAGACCTATATTTTTAAGAGAACAATAGTTTATTTAGCTTAATTTCATCTACTAAAATAAGGCAAAGATAATTAGAAAAGAAAAAAGACAATATTACGTATCATCAATTGTGAAGTTATAAAATTTGTACCAATCAAGTACCGTGACAAACAGTTTGTAATTTATTATATACAATCTGAACTATATGTGTTTACGTAAATTTACTATTCTAATATGGAAAATATACTTACAGTAATCTGGTTGGAACATTAGTTTTTGCTTCTCAAGAGAGAGGGACCTACAGTTTGTCAATGAGTTGCAATGTCATATCTCCACATGATCAAGTCTACTCTGTGAATGACTTAACTCTACTCCGAATGTAAGTTACTGCTGGCCCTGTGTGCCCATTCTCAAATATGATTAACGAGGTTGGGTGGCAGTAAAATCGGCAAAAGCTTAACTGACACGACGAACCTATAGGAACGGAACATGTATTGGCCATAACTGAAAGCAGATAGCTTGACAAAATACTTTGTTACAGAGGCTGAAGAAGTAAAGATTTCCGTTGCTCACCTTGTTTGTTATATATATTGGATGTTCAATGATAACATCATATATGACTTATTGATTACGCATTGAATTAGTTTAATGATATTGGAACTTCTTAGTGTTTTCTCAACAATTCAGTTTTTATCTTTCAAAGGGGGGGAAATTCTTACATGCCCATAACTCCTATAAGTTGAGAAGAAGGTTAATCAAAATAGTAGTCAATGATTCAGTAATTCCATTGTTTGTTCTGTCAGAGTTAGTTCCGCAACCTTATGTCCAACTTTATGCAATATGAATCAGCTAGCTCCATTAGTTGTTAGAAAATTTCAAATGTCTTAAAATAGATGACGTGCCAATTGCCAAGGAAACAGAACATTTATGATTTTATGTCTCAGTATGTGACAAATGTCGCAATATCAATCTGGTTTAGTTGGTTAAAGGCTAAGTTGTGTTGTTTGTTTCTTGAAGTTTCTATTTGATTTTTAATCTAAATACGGTAGGCTTTCAGTTAGTTAATATATATATGGTAATTGTCCCTTATATTTCGAATAGAAAGGTTATTCCTTGTTTGGAAATACTAATTGATTGATAGATGTCTGTTACATTATGTCTTGGTGTGATCTATATGCTGCAATACTAATTATTGCAGGAGGTGGTTTGCATATATCCCGTTTTTATCACTGGCAAGCCTTTCCCCTGCACAATCTGACCAAATATGTAATGCTCTTGCTCTCCTTCAGGTAAGCATTGAAGTAGGACACCATGGTTTCTTCCTCTTCTTTTACTTTATTTTTCTTTTTCGATGTTGTTGCTTCCCTTTGGTTTCGAAATTTTATCTTTTTTTCCCCCTCTTCCTTGGCATTTCTTCATTTACGCTTCACAAGAAAATGAGTGAAAGATAATAAATTATGGGGGAATGAGATTTTTTGGTGATTGTTTTATAGGAAAGCCTGATGTGTAGGAAAATCTTTTCCTATTTGTAAGGAAAATAACCTCCCCAAATAAACTGCCTAAAACATTTTCCGAACCGTTGAATGATTATGGATCAATAGTATCTATAACTATTGATTTAGTGCAATATATCTCCGTCGACTCACATATCAAGCCTTATTTTGCAGTGTGTGGCTTCTCAGCCGGACACAAGAGCATCATTTCTAAATGGTAAATTTCTTGTCTAGTGTGAACAACAAATGGTAAATTTCTTGTCTAGTGTGAACAACAAAGGCTCCATTATAATGTTTCAGCATTTTGCTTTTTATCATGATGCTCATCATCTCCTCATACTTTATTAT
The DNA here is from genome assembly GCA_001753735.1 of Embelia ribes. Lineage (NCBI taxonomy): Eukaryota > Viridiplantae > Streptophyta > Magnoliopsida > Ericales > Primulaceae > Embelia > Embelia ribes. The sequence continues at coordinate 8,520 of MKEJ01092779.1, forward strand.
TCCTTTTAGAGACTTTACCCATTTTTCCGCTGGCCTTCATTAAATTCATACCAAAATATTAGCATAGAATTCAGATAATTTGTCCAGTCTCTTTTGATCCAACACATGTGTGATTTACTGGCAAATGGAATCTTCGTTGTCTTTAGTAAATTATATTGAAATTTCTTCTCAGTAGGATTCTTACAATTTCTACTCTTGTCTGGAAGTACTGCATAAGAGAAACCAAACTTGCTGACGAAATTGTTTTAACTCAGGATGAAGGTTATTCACGTTAGTGATTGGAAAATTTCATTAAACCTTAGAGATCGTACCTATATAACTATATTTCTTCCCAAAAAATTCTTTATATTTGTTGTGTTATTCCTTTATTCCTTCTATGTTATGTATTGGACAAGCGAAAATAATGAGATTTATGTTAGATTTTAGGGAAAATGGATTTAACTTGTATAGTGATTCCTAGAAAGTCCATGCTGTGATGTATATTCTTGATTTCAAATTACGAGTCTCTGTGAGATCTACTCAAATAAAGGGCAGTTGTTAATCCAAGTGGTTAATTTAGTTGAGACGAATTGATTCATCTATTTTTTTTTTTGCAAAATATATTTTATTATGATCCAAAAGTTGAAACTTGAAAATCACAACTGTTGTTGGTTCATGTATCTAGCTTACACTTGAAACAGTTTATGTTTTCGGCAAGGAAGATAGATCTTTTCCTGTGTTTATCTGAGGACCATTACACAGTATGAATATGTATGTCATCATTTGTTGTCCTTTTGAGTGCTGTATCTTATCTTGGCGTTTCAATTAGTAGGTATTTCTATCATATCTTTCACTGGATGTTGGATACCATGGTACATGTTTGAGATAATCTTCTTTCAGTTTTCTCTTCTTTTAGCCTTGTTGCGTTCTATAAATTTACAGTCTAGCTTTTTGACTTTGAAATCGACTAAGTACATCCTCGGTGAGTTTCTTTTGAATAAGTACATCCCTCATGAAGTTCCATTGTTGGATTTCGGCTGGTGATTGTTTCCATGGCATGGACGTTTTGCATTAGTTCTCAGAAGTATGTTGGCATTTAATGAAAGCATCTTAACTAATGGTGCCTCTCTCGCAGCACATATTCCCTTGTATCTGTACCCTTTCCTAAATACAACACACACTTCAAGGCCTTTCGAGTACTTAAGGCTTACTTCCTTAGGCATCATTGGTGCTTTGGTCAAGGTGCTTTTACCATCTTATTTGTCTTTTACGTTGTATTTGGACATTGTTATACTGTTGAACTTGTTATATATTATACTGTTGAACTTGTTATATTTGTGGATACCTAGCAAAAACTTTTTAAGAAATCTGCTCTGAAGAATTTTTTTTTAATATATATATATATATATATATATATTAGTTTAGAATAAAAATAATATTTCTTAAGGAAAACCTAATATTTTGCTCTCATATGTAATTATTCTCGTATAAAAAAATATTGATAAAATGCCTATTTTTTAGAATTTGTTAATTAATTAATTTTGGAATTAAATCTTTAGAATAAATATTTCTGATTTAGTGTGATCTAATTCCTAACTATTTTTTTTTTTTGGTAATCACAATTCACAATTAACTTTAAAATTAACTTACCTTTTGATTTTCCCACATAGTACTTTCTATTATACTATGAAAAGAAAACTATCTCTACTCATTCTTTCAAGTCTTAACTAAAGCTCTTATAATTCATACTTATTACTTCATCAAATAAAATTAAAACAATATAACAATTCTTCATTCGTGGTACCATCAACAAATCCAATTAATGAAGTTTTATCTTTCTAATCTATCTTCTTCTTCTTCTTCTGATATGATATGCAATGTTTAGTCTATTATAGATAAAATAGTTGATTGTATTATATAATATTCTTTCTGCTTGAAAAACTTCAAATTTAGTATTAAAATGTCTTCTAAGAAGTATTCAAGTGGATATGAAAAATTGAAAACAAGAAAAAGAATTGAGAAGCTAATATCGTCTCAAAAAGGAGCTCATGATAAATTTGTAATAAATGAGAAAAATAATACAACTAAATTAGTGGGTGAATCTAGAGTGAACCAAATCTTAATCATGAGATGAGTGATAAAATTGGTCATAGCAGTGATGATAATATACAAACAAAAGAAGTGGATTTCACTATTATTGATAAATGATTGGAAAGAGATGAGGTTGAATTAGAAACTATAGAGATTGAAAATTCAACAAATCCGAGGGATATCAATGTATATGATCATAAAAATTGGACGTCTATAAATGCAAAATTAAGAAATGTGATAATGGAAAAAGATCCAATAAGAAATGATAATTTGGAATTTCCGAAAGATGAAAACAATTTACTTCTTTAGATTAATTTTCTCAACTAAAAGGAATGTGATTTTATGTAATATAAGAGGCTCCAAATTTTATTTTTGCATTAGGTCCCATTTCTTGTAGATTTGCCATAAAATGCTATCAAACGAGCTCTAAGTAGAATGCCATGCAAAAGTGGTAAATTTATTTTCGGAAGAAGATTTTATAGATATAAGTATGTAGGATTTTTTGACGTACTATCATTCAAAATATGTTATATTTGATTTGTGTGGGTCTCAACACAATCTTTTAAAAAGAATGAATCCACAAAAATCCTATGTCGTGTATTTTGAATCACAATACGCAAAAAAATCTTATACACTAGTATATATATATAATCTCAATCCTTTTCTTTTTCTTCTTACAATCAAAGACAAACCGAAAAGAATTACAGAAAACAAACAAGTTAAACCAAATCAAATGGTCAATACATGCATATTGTACACAACAATCAAGAGGGAATGCAGAAAAGGGCAGTGGCAGGTCATATGACCCAAAACCAGGCTACCACTGAACCAATAGCCAATCCTATCACCAAAAACAACACCATCACTACTCCAGCAGTCCCCGCGTGTTGTAGCTGAACAACCTTAGGGGCTATAATGAACAATACGCTAGTCAAATACCCGTTTGTGAGCCCCAACAGACACGTCAGCAAAGTGACAGGAACCTCTGTACGAAAGAACTCGGGCCCGTGTAAACAACCCCAGAAAAGAGGGAGAAACAACAATCTCCCGAAAGATAATCCGATAGCAGCCTTTGGGTTGTCAAGCAGATAAAGCGCGGTGAGAGATTTGCCTACTAAATCAAACACATTATAGGCAGTGATGAGGAGAATCGGGTACCAGTCCTTTAAGACCAGAGAATGAACATCTTCTGTAATATAACCCGGAAATATAGCTAATGTGACCACGTAAAGAATAGTTGTTGCAAATCCAAACCATTTTACTCTACCGAAAATATGAACCAAGGTAGATCTCCAAAGAGCCCCAGTCAATGCACCTTTCTCCTCCTCTTCGGTTATTGCCTTATTTCTTAATTCGTTGTGGTACTTGATAACAGGTAGTCTAGGTGCTATGTTGTAGAAAACAATGCATATGAGTATCACTACGATGCTGACGGAAAAATAGAGAATGGCACTTTGTCTGAGACCATGAGCATCTTGTGGATAAACAGCTTTGGTGAATATCCTCATAAATGAGACAAGGACGCCTGTTATTAGCGTAATAAAGAATTAAACTGTTACTAAGGTATAATTCATTTTTCTGGAAAGGGCAACAGAAGGTTAATTTATCCCAATCTGGGAATATGCACAACACAAAATATGAAGATAAGCAACAAAAACTGGAAGCTTTTAAACTTCACAGGTTTAAGTATAGCTATATATCCCCTCTCTCACATTAGTTTATCAATTTTTAAAATCTTAATTTCACAACATCATAAGTGATCACAGAAACTAGTGGACCAGTCAAAAGGAATTGTCCGTGCCGAAGTTGGGACCAAACAGAGGAGGGGATGCTCAAGCTCGAGCATCCTTTAGACAAGAAGGGAGCGATTGGTCTGCAATCCATCCTAAACTAATGACAATGAAGTGGACACCTACAATAGTGAAAAGTATTATCCAGTCGTACGGACACAGTAAAGGTAGTTCACTCTGCCTTTTCACAGAGGGCAACTACAACCAATCACATCGCACCATTTGACATTAGCAATGCTCTTCCCCTAGTCCTGCAACTACTGAATACGACACCTATATGGCCAATCTTCGCAAGTTCACAAGATAACACAAAAACACATCCATTAACTTGATAGAAATGGGGGAGATGAGATGAGCATTTTTGGCTGAATGTCTATGACAAACTAAATGAGTAGGATTTAAGACCTCCTAAGTCAAGGTTGCAGCTATTCAACAACACTCGAAGCTTTTCTTTACTTGGGTTGAGTACACGAATATAACTCCCCCAAACAAATCTACAAAGGACTAAAGCCTTTTTGGGTTGCTATGATCGCAACTCTCATTATCGGCCTGAAACCACACTCAAACATTCACACGCATATGCCAGTAAATGTGATGTCCTCACCCACACAAGTTCTAAATAATTTGAAGTTAACTAATAGACTCCTTGGAACAAGAATATTTGCAATACTTCCCATGTTAAATCACCAATAATATCTGGTTGGCATAAACTAAAACCTTCAGCTAAAACATGGAGACACATAGCATGCCTTTATTCAGTAACACTACAATTATCATCAACTTCCACTCTTCTGAAAAAGAGTTCAATCAGTGGTCATGTTCCACTAATTCGCACTTACGAACTAGGTTCTCTGTTACCCAATGTTCATTCTTTATGTTACAAGTATACATGCAACTTCCAAAAAAGTAGATAAATTTATAGCACATTGAAATTATACTTCAAAAAATTAATCTAATAAACAGCAAAAATACCAGAATTAAGAGAAGATACAAGTGCTTCCTCAAATGCCACAATTGAAAATGAAAATAACCAACATCTCCATCCATCAAGACAAAAATATAAAATCCCTGAGACACTGATGATGCAGTGCCACTGATGGTTTGGATTGGTTCAAGTGAGAGCA
>MKEJ01092781.1:0-18839 GCA_001753735.1 Embelia ribes
TAAATAAATAAATAAAAATAGAAAAAACCATATTGTCCGAGACGAACAAAAAACCGAGAGAGAATATTTCAACAAAAAACGCGTCCCGGAAGAAGCATGGGGGTCAAAAACTGGCTGAAAATATCTGTCACAAAAATGGGGTTTTGATTATTTTAAAATATTCAAAGTCAATATATCAAGCCCATGTTTTGCATTCTTATTTGGAATGGACGACAATACAGCAAAGATTTTTTATTCATTTATTAATACAACAGTTAATCCTAACTATAGCTAATGGATATCGTCCCTTTTTTATGATAGTAAGTGATCACTTGAAATTATTATGAGGGTATATATGCAATAAATTATAACACCGCTATTATTATATAAATAGATAACGATTTTATAACTATTTTGATTTTTCGCAAGCAAATAATAATTTTTTCCTTAACTTTTAATTTTACTCTAACACAACTTACAATTAATAAGTTTTATCCCTATTATAAACAACCAAATTGATTTATATGATTCAAATTATGATTTTGGTATTTGTAATTATCCAACTTGTAAATTAAAAATAGATAGTTGTAATTTCATATTAAAGTTTATACAATTAATCAATAATTTATGTAAACAAATCAACAATATGAATAACCGATTAGATATAGTTTATAATTATAAAACTCATTTGCAATTATACAATATTACTATAAGATCACTATCCCATATTAATATAAATTTTGAATTTTGGTTTATTTTCGTTCTAATTGTGATATGTGGATGTATAATTTTTTGGCAAGCACCTACAAATTATTTTGACATATATCCCATCAATTTTACAATTAAAATATAGGAAATAAAATATTTCCATTGTAATCACATTAATATATACATATATGTAATCTAATATAATTTTTTTTTTCCAAATCTAACTAAATTAATACTTTATTCTTTTTACATAAATATATGCATGAGTCTATTTATGTTATTTTAGTGTTAAAAAAAATAGTTACCTTCCTATAAGAATTGTTATGTATGTTATTCCTTTTAACTTATCAATTTATCACTATTTTTTTTCCGAAAATTACACTTCTTCTATGTTTATCAAATAGGAAATAGTTGAACTAATAACCAGACATAAGAATCTTTTTTTATATATAATGTTATAAAAGTTGCATCTTTTGTTACTTTCGTTATAATTGCAATATATGTTTATATAGTTTTTTTATACATATCTCATAAATTTAGAATTTCTAAATATAAATTTTTTTTACTAAAAGTGAACACCTTTGTAAAAAAATATTATTAAAAATAAATTATTTTATTTGTAAATATTACCATAATCAAAATTTTCAAAACCTAAGTATTGTAAACATATAAAACATATACCAAAATTGATTCTATGCACGGGGACAATATTATAACTACAAAAAAAAAAAAAATTATGTTGAAAATATAGTTCTTCCTCCAACTATTTCCGCTCTATTTTTGTCCGCATAATTAATTGACATGTGTCCCATGAATGTAATATTTTTAAATAATAAGCGTGTCATATAATTCTATCAATCTAAACTTTTTTAAAAAATAAAACTCATTAAATTATCTTATTTTATTAAGAAATGTTACCATCATATAATTACTCTAAATATTATTAAATATAAAATAATTAAGAATAAATTAAAATTAGTTAAAAATTTTTGGTCTCGTATTCCTAAAAATAAATAAATTTCTTTTCGTATTCCTAAAAACAAATAAATTTCTTTATCTATGCATTAAATTTTTTTTATTAAATTCTTTTGTCATATACTAACAAAATGCAACTATACCATAAAACAAATTAAGAAAATTATAAACTAACAATTTACGTTTTTATACAACCCGTTCAACGTGTAGACTACATGCTAGTAATAACATAACAAATAATAAACATATAATTTTTTAAATCTAGAAAAATTCTAAATATATTAAACTTAGTCTAAAAATAATCTTAAACATTTTCTCCTATTGCAACTAAGAAAGTTAAATTTGATATTGAAATTAAATCAACGAATCTATTATACATTCATCTTGAGCAACTCTTTAAATACTTTTTAAGTTAAACTTTTAATAATATTTATAATAATCCTTACTTAGTTACACTCATAAGTGAGAATTTGAAAAGTGTTTCAATTAAAATAATGTAACTTTGAAAATAAAATTTTAACTTTATCTATATATTTTTTACACTCATTAAAAAATTTAGTGCTTATTGCCAACTTAAAGCCATTTATAAATAATAAAAATACATAAAGTGACCAATATGTTATTTATTTTGATGTAACTTAGTTTTTTATAATATTTAATTTTAATATTTTCTTCTATTTTGAGTATCATATAATTTTAAAAATGAGTAAATATTATAAAAGGTACTAAATATGTCACTTTTCTTAAACTTTGATGTCCAAATTTCTCTTTTTTTTAAACTTTGAAAACTATTATTGTTATAGTGAAACTATGGAGGCAAAAAAATTATTGTTGAAACTTTAGATAAGTGGTCATATATATTTTGTTAAATACATTAATATTCTTCTTTTCTTCAATTATCAACTGAAATAGTTGAAATTTTATAATAATAGGGGAAATGTTTTTGGATTGTAAAATAAATAAAATTTTAGAGTTTTTCAAACTTTTATAATATAATCATATACACACACACATATATATATATACTAATATAATATGTAAACACTAGAATTGACGATTTTAAATGTTGACGCTATCGAATTTTTAAATTGCCAAAATTATCCTTTAAATTCAAAATAATTATAATTTTTACTACTATAAAAAAAATATAAAAAATAAAAAACAATTTCGTAAAATAATCATTTTCCCTTGCATACTAACACCACCATTCTCTTATTTTTCTGCGCACGCAACGAGCGTGTTTTCACATCTAGTATATATATATATCTATATCTCTCTATATATATACTCTTCTAAAAGCAAACTCAATTTGGCAGTTGAAAGTGAAGCGACCCCAATTTATTGTATTTCCTATTTTACCCTTCATATTTTTATTCTAATAAATAACTTAATGGGGGCAATTTTAGTAATTACATTCCATAATTATAGGAAGACAAAATATTTAATAACTACATTTCATATTTGTAGGATTGTAATTTTATCCACTTATTACCCACAAACACAATGATACAGTTAATTTACACAAGGTACGTATCACATCACTTTTCATATGAATATAAATCAGAAGAGATGATATTCAATTTTTATATTTTTATTATATATTTTAATAAAATTATGCATGCAACACGTGTGTGCGGTCGCTAATATATATATATAGGGAATGGATCAAGGGACAAAGGATTTTACAAAAAATTTTACAAACTTTTTAGGCCGTTGGATCTGCAGGGATCAACGGTTAAGATGTATGAGAGAGAAAGTGGAGAGAGAAAGTGGAGAGAGAGGATACATATTAACCGTTGATCCCTGCAGATCCAACGGCCTAAAAAGTTTGTAAAATTTTTTGTAGAATCCTTTGTCCCTTGATCCGCTCCCATATATATATATATATATATATGAAAAGAAAGTTTGAATGTCGGCCAGGCTAATCCACAAAAGCCTATGCAACGTGTCAAACTCTGATATATGGCAGCAACCGCCAGGGACAACTTCTAGGGTTTTCTATTACTATCGACTTTTCCCCCCCAATCTCTCTCTCTCTCTCTCTCTCTCCCCGACTCAACCCTCAGCCGATATTCTATAATCAGGTTAACAACTCCTCTAACCAGATCTATTTTTATTCTTTCTCTGCTGTGTTCGATCCATTTTTTTATTATTAATTGGAACGGAGATTAGGGTTCTTATTGAATTACTTTTTTTTTATCTTTTTTTTTTTGTGTGGAAAATCTCTCGTCATTTAATCTCTTCTCATGTGAGTGTTTTGGTTATTTTGTTGTTGGCAATTTTGATTAGAAAATAGCTTAACTGTGATAAATTGATACACGAATGTTTGTGTTAGCTGGATTTGATTTGAATTAGATATAGTAAGGTATCTGTTTTAATCTTATTAGCATAAATTTGATTCTCTGGTGTGTGTCACTGTATCTTTGTGTATGTACATGTATGCGAGTTCAATTTCTATGCACTGTTACAATTTTATTTTTTGTTTGTGTGTGTGTGTGTACGGGAGTTTACTTTCTATGCACTGTTGCAATTTGGATATTATTTCTTGATTTGGGTGTTATTATTGAAAAGTGTTGTTATAGCGGATTCTCAAAAAAAAAAAAAAGATTTTGTATTGATTAAAGTATATATGCTTTGACTTTCTTGTGCTAAAACTTTGGCTCGTAAATACAAAATGCGGTGTGTGCTATTTTACCCCAGATTTTGTTGGTGTGATTGACAACTAATCTGGAATCTCAATTATGTTTTGTCTTGTATATATTCATATACATATGTGTGTGTGTGTGTAGGTATATATTATTTCATGTTTTCAAGCTTGTTATTGAAGCTAAAAGTTGAGTATATATGGTTGTGTGGATTTGACAGTAATGGGGTTTTGATTGCAAAACTGAATGGGAAAATAAAGTTGGAATATTAACTGCGTCATTCGATCTTGTTGTGACTGATGAACCTTTTGACAGAATTATTTTAGTTGCAATGTTTCTTAATTAGCTTTCTCTTGTTTTGAAAAAAAAAGTTGCTATGTTGGCTGTTGCATGGTTGTTTGTTTGAAGTAACCGGCATATCTCTTGATTCTTATGAAGTGTTTAGTGAACTGTGAGTATAGGAGCTTCAAAATGAGGAGAGCTTGCATTGTAAGAATTAATGTATAAATCTCCAAAGCTTGTGAATGACAAAAACACGTCCCTGCCATTTTGGTTGATGCAAGATGTAGGTTTCTAGTGGTGATGCTATTTTGGCACCTCTTTGAGAGAGTGAGCAAAAAGAAAAAATAGAACAAAACAAGAGTTGTAGAGGATAAAAAAGAGAGAAACGTGAGTTGAGGTACGTGGTAGAAACTTTATTTTCTGTTTTCACACCTATTTCACATTTGTCTGATTTTTAGAATTGAAAGTAATGAGATAATTTTTTTCCAAATCACTAGATTTATACTTTATTTGGCGCGTTTGCTGCATCTACCAATTCGATTGAGATAGTAAACTGGCCCACACCACAAACCATGGAGTTATTTTTTCCTAGAAATTTCATAGATCAAGATTTTCTTCACCATCTCTTTGAATTATGCTCTTGGCTTTTGCTAGGAAGGAATTTATAGCACAGTTTCTGAGTGTGTCCAATGATGTCTAAAGAGTCATCTTGTTTATGTTCAACAGGGATGCAGACTGTCAGCTGTGGTTTGTTGCTGTATCATGGTGGCTGAGATTTCGACTAAGTCAAACATGTTTTCACCGATGATATCTAGTTCATGGTGATTGTAATGATGTACCATGGGACAAATTATAGTTAATCGTTAACACCTTGGTTTTTAGTAACTGTAGGTATCCTAAAATGCTTTTCTATCAGGATTGCAGTCAGCAAATATTTTACGTCTTAAGATTTTTCAACGCTTAAAAAAAAAATTAGTAGAGAAGAAAATGCTATCTGCAGATTGTTAGTTGTTCGTTAAGATGTCATTATTTGTTTAATGATATGGTGTAGGAGAAATATTCCTTCAGGATTGCTGTGGTATGTCTGGTGTGTATATAGAGGTTATTTCCTCTTATTAGCTTCTCTCTTCCTGTACCTGTGTATGTTTCAGGTCTTACATGGGTCAATCTGTAAGTGGAAAGGAGAAGTGGCCAGTGAAAGATAGATTTAAGCTTAGTACTCTTTTCATTATTCAAAGGGTAGCAAATGATTTCGAATTTAAAGAGTTCAAAATACTACTTTGTCCAATATATATTAGAATTTGATGAATGGATATTTTTAGATCTGAATACTTTGTAATCTTTCCCAAAAGTGGTGGTATTATGAATAGTAGGAAAATTCATTGAGTTAGATGTTTTTTTTAAATGGTTGCTTGCCATAAATTTTGTAGTTGTGAATGATGTACTTCGCTTTTAATATTGTTATGCTAAAGATGTTATGGTTATTAATTTACTAGGCAGTGTAACTTATTGAAGTTCCTGTCTTTTGGCATGAGTCGTGAGCATGATATTGTGACTTCTTTTACTGTCTTGTATTTGTCTCATTTCTTATCTTGGTGGCAAGCGACATAATCAGAAAATGAGTACCACCTGAAGGGGGCCACCAATGATGTTCCTTCAACTCAAACTGCTAACATTTGCACTCCCAAAAATCAAAATAAGATCGCTAATGCACGAGAATCTTTTCTGTATATTTTTGGAGCCATTGGAAATAAGATGTTGGATGAACTCTTTATTAAAGTTGTTGCGAGGAACTGTTCCTTCCTTCAAGAATATTAAAATTTGTTAATTATTTGATACTCTAATGTAGGATTTCCTTTATAGAAGTTGTATACTTGAAGTTGTTTTTAACTTCGTTTAGAAAGAGATGAGTATGATGGAAGAGCTGTAGACTTGCACAATTTTGTTAGCATGGGAAGTCTTCCTGTAAAGTAGGCAATTTCAGTGAAATGTGTTATTCCTCCAATTACCTGACTCCATAGAAACCAACTATGGCCATAAAAGAGAAACTGATGCTTTTAAAAGGACTGTCTTCTAAATTCTATTATTCTTTTTCATCATAAAATGAAGTGGTACCAAGGGAAATTTGATTCTTATTAGAAATGATCATCCTGGAGACAAATCTGTTACAGGATCAAATATCAACCATGTGACCTGAACTTCGCAAAGAAAACACGACATCTTCTGATGTGCTCCATCTGAAACAAATAATACTGTCTTTTGCTTTTAGGAAATTGATATGCCTTTGTCCTCCTGGAAATGGGGCATTGCTCAAAATGATAAAGAACTTTGTAATAGTCCATACCGGAGTCCTACCATGCGAAAAATGTGTTCTCCTTTTATATGTGTTAGTGGAAACAAATTTGGAAATGACTCGTAAACGAGCTTATAGCCACTCAATACCTTGCTAAGATAGATGTACCATAGCAAACCAAATTAAAGGAGAAATACTTGCTAAAACATTTATAATATCGGTCTCGAACACTGGTGTGAAGAAGATAAATTCTTCCAATATATTTATTTAAGTGAATAATAGAATCTCTTCTATATTAATTTTATGGCAGTCAAGCATCCGGAAACATGCGTCGAAAAACCAACTGTCAAAGTTGTGATGGTGTGGAAAATCTGTTGTCCCTTATTGTCACTTCCTTTTGTTTGTTACTTCAATGTATAATTAGCTGATACCTTAATCTTTTTCGTCTAATGCCCAGAATATTTGCTGCAAGTGTTGTAATAATTTAACTGTATTATTATTGTCAAATGTATTATGACTTCTGGTGCTTCTGTATGTGCTCATGCAGCTTGCAAAACCATATTTGTATGGTTATTAATCTCTTGTTTGGGAATAACATGTGCACAAAACATGTCTGTATGCTTATTTGTCTCTTGTTTGCGAATTGTGTTTTTCACTTTCATGGCTTCATGTGAATGACAAAGTGTACTTCCCCTTTTTTTAGAAAGTTCATAATGTTCAGTGCGTTTATTTATTCTGTGAATGTCGCACTGCCTGCCATTAGCATTGTTTTCAATATTTGACTTGTCACAATGTTAAAGATGCAAGGTTTTGATATTTCTACCATTGAGAGAGTCTTGAATCTGGATGCTCAAATAGATGATGAATTGAGACTGTCTAGTTGTGAAGTTCTTTGTGTTATGCTATTAGGGTACTTCCATTTGGGTGGGAACTGAATCTGTTGCTTGTGTGCCTAAGTCTTAGTTCTGGGCTGTGGAAGTTGATTGTTGCATTTGTTTGTGTTTGGTTTTTTTGTTCCTGTAATTTGTGCAGATTTTTGAAATCAGATCCTCAAGTTAATGCAAAACAAGTCAATCTTTCTCTTACTTTCATATCATATTTGAAGTTTTACAGATTGAATCTCTATGAGGTGTTTCCTGCTTATATTCTGTACTCATTAGAATGGCATTCTTATTGAACGTATATATTTTCTGTTTGCAGAGTTTCATATTGTCTTTTGTTGGAGATTCACAACGCTGTTTAACAATGTCCAACAATCTTGTGTCACAACCATTAGTGATGCCAGACAAGCAGATGGATCCTATTCCAAACAAGTTGGCGGTACCGATGCGTGGAATGATGGGTGGAATGTCCAGCAGTCCTGGGGTGCAGCAGTTTGATGTGTCACACAAACAAATGGGATTAGTCCAATCTATGCCTAATAACACTGGGTATTATAACCCATCTCCTTCGAATAGGCACACGGGGCAGAAGGATATGCGGATGAATGAGATTGGATTGCCACAATACATGATTCCGAGTCAGCATGAGTCTGGAAGCATGGCACACATGTTGAGTAACCAAAGTTCGCCGAAGATATCACTACCAATCAAGCGGACAGCAGCTGGAGAACATATACTAGGTAATTCTATTGGACAACAGGTGATGACACCGAATAAGAATACGGCACATGTTGAGCCATTTACCAACAAACCAGGGATGCAGCAAGTATCAAAACCTGCAGCAAATAAGAAAATGGTGCGGAACGATTCTATTTCTGGTAGGTCTGGAACCACGCAAGCACAAACTCCAAAGAGTCGAACGATACAAATGGAACCATCTCCTAAAAATCAGGCGGAGTCCTATGAATCTGTGAGGTCAAAGATGAGAGAATCATTAGCTTCCGCATTGGCCTTGGTTACTGAACAGCAGGCTGAGGCTTCAAAAGATAATGTCAATACATCTGGCGAGTCAGCAGTGAATTCAGAGAAGGAATCTGGTGGTGCTGATAAAGCTTTTGAGGGCCAGCGTACATCAGAGGTGGTTATTAGTAATGATGGTAAGGGAGATTCTGCTCAAGGCGATAAAAGTAATGAACCAGAGTTCCGATATGCAACTACTGCCTTGTCTGGTGAAGAGTTCCCATTTGCTGACAGTTTCTTTGTCCAGGACGAACTTTTGCAAGGAAATGGGCTGACATGGGCAATGGATCTCTCTGTAGATGTGGGGGAAACAAAAGAAGTTGAAGTTGCCAAGAAGCCTAAGTTGATAGAACAAAATGCAAGTAAAGTAGGGAATGAAGAAGCACTTCCATCTCCCCAGAGTTTGGCTTCTAAAATTGAAGTGGAACTCTTTAAATTATTTGGAGGAGTCAATAAAAAGTACAAAGAGAAGGGAAGATCTCTTCTGTTCAATTTAAAAGATCGTAATAATCCAGAGCTTCGAGAAAGAGTTATGTCTGGTGAAATTTCACCTGAACGTCTTTGTGCAATGTCTGCAGAAGAACTTGCATCCAAGGAGCTCTCTGAGTGGCGAATGGCTAAAGCAGAAGAGCTTGCGCAGATGGTTGTTCTGCCTGATTCAGATGTTGACATAAGACGTTTGGTGAAGAAAACACACAAGGGCGAGTTCCAAGTAGAAGTTGAACAAGATGATGGTGTTTCGGTGGAGGTTTCTGTTGGAACTAGTACGATTGCTAGGCCTAAGCGAGAAAACAAGGGTGCTGACCCTTCTCCCAAAGTTGATAAATCGAATGGAAAAGACAATGTTGTGGGAGAGAAGAGTGGCTCAGAAAACCAGGACATTTCATGTAGCCTAACCATTCCTAATGATGTGGTGGAGACTGACTTTATGCAAGGTCTGATGGCGGATGAGTTTAAGGATGCAGAATTCCTGCCTCCTATTGTCTCCCTTGATGAGTTTATGCAATCTCTTGATACAGAGCCTCCATTTGAAAATTTACAAGTGGATGGTGCAAAGACCAGGTCACCCTCAGACAAGGAAAGTTCAGAAGGTGGTGATCACGTGATACCAGCTGGGGAAGCTTCCAGAGAACCTTTAAATGCATCTCCTGAAGTATCTGATAAAGTGGACACTGAGCATGTAGCTTCTACTGTTAAGATTAAACCGAGCCAGGGTTCTGAAGAAGCGAAACTCTCTCTTCCAAATGCTGCATTGATGGGTGAGCATGTATGGGAAGGACTTCTTCAGCTGAATGTGTCTGCTGGGGTAAATGCTGTTGGTTTCTTCCGAAGGTAAGCCATTTAGTAGGGTCCATATTCTTGTTGTGGCTAAATTTAAAAAAAAAATATTCTTCTTGTGGCTGGTTAATTTTTTTTAATCATTATGCTCTTATCTATTGATTATGTTTTTTTGGGGCCTGAAATCAACTCTAGCTTCATATAGTTCTGTTTCTATTTTTATTTGTGGTAATATACAAGTCATTCTTTGATGTTACCTGCGATAGAATATACCCAATCCCTGGATTCCCTTTTACGTATGGGATACTTTTTTTCAACTTGGACATAAGAACTACCCACTGCTGGTTCTACGGTCTTTTTGCATCACCTCTTGGTTTTGTGATTGCTGAACAAATTAACTTATTTATTCTTCTCTGCCTGTTTATTTTTTGTGATTATAACCATCTTCGAGGTGGCAATTCTGGCAGAATGGAATCCTAAACTCTGGCCTTCTGTTTGCAGTCTCTCAAACGACCTGTACTCGTGATCAATGGACACGAGAATTGTGTTTTATCACTTTACATTTGTCTAGAAAGTGCCTCTTGTAAATACAGCTCTCCACTCGCTTATGATTCAAAACTAAAGTGAGTATTAAATTGTAAATTCTTAACAAGAACAAGTCTTCCAATGCAAGAAAGTTAAAGAGGGAAGTAAATGCAACATGATCAATGCATACTTTGGGCAGTGAGAGAGATGAAAAGCTTATTATTGTGATTGATTAAGCATGAGTTGGATTTAGAAAATGCGTTGAAGGTGAAACTGATGGGTAACGCCGTACTTTCGCATTTATCTTTACCAGTTGTGTTGGCAATAGGAGCAAAAATGCAATAGGGGGAAAAGTGGAAGACTGGAAAGTTGGGCAGGATGTTAAAAAAAAAAAAACTGTGTAGTCTTTATGGATAAAGAAGTTAGACCTGAAGAGCTCAAAAAGTATTGTTCTTTTTGGGACAATAGAGGATGAAGAGAAGGTCAGAGATGGCAGGATTGGTTAAAAATGCATGTCTTCGCTTGTTTTTGCCTGCCGTGTTGAGTAGTTACGAATCAATGACAAGGCAGTAGTGCATTTGATATTTTTCTATCATTATCTCCTTTTAGTTTAAGTAAATGTTTTTCATTGGTCCGGTTGCAACATTCTTATGTGCTTATCATCTACCGTACTGGTTTTTTGTTTTGTTGCTTTGATCCAATTGTTTCTGTTCATAATGTTGCGCATGCAACTGTCAAGTTTTCATTTCGTTTTTTTCCTTACAGTGGTGAGAAGACGTCAACCAAGGAGTGGCCTGCCCTCCTTGAAATAAAGGGGAGAGTCAGATTAGATGCGTTTGAAAAATTTATTCAAGGTCTTCCCATGTCTAGAAGTCGTGCAGTTATGGTATACCATCTTCCGCTATTTATTACAGTCATTTGTATGTACCCTAGTGTTGGTAATTATATGCATGTACAGAGTTGTAATACTCTTTCCCCCTTGTGGCAAGACTTTTTTGTGTGTGGAAAAGGAGGACCTGTGTGTACGAAGCTTTTCTCGCAACTTTTGGTTTTTTATTATCGAGGAAGGGAAAGTGATTACCCATCTCATAGTTGAATGCGTTTTGTTCTTGAAGATATAATAATGATATTGTAACTGGCCAATATTATGTGATAATATTATCGGTGAGGAGAGAAATTTCGGGGTAAGTCAAATGGGTGTTGAAAGAGTGAATATTAAGAAAGATTTAATTTTGTTCTGAAATTAGAAGTTGTATTGAACCTGGAACAACTGTCTGGCATTGATGATTCGGTAATTGCAGAGAAATTTATATGAAATCATAATACGAGCAGAATCTACATAAATCCTTCCAACTATTGGCAATTCACTAAATTTAGATGTCGTTTTAGTAGCCTGTTGGTTAGTTGAAATATGAGAATCACATGAAATGAATTTAAGGGGATTTTGTCTAATATGTTTGCCTAAAGCCTTTAAAAATGAGCTGGCAGTATTTTCTCGTGCACGGTAATGTTAAACTACATGGATGAATGAAATCATATTTAATTTATTATTCAACGAGGAATTTTAATGAGTTGTCATCCATTAACTGCAGTTGGCTCATTTTGCTTTGAAGGAAGGTTCATCTGATGCTGACCATGCTAGTCTTGGAGAGGTGACTATTACGTTATTTTGCCTTTTGTCCTACTACTCGTCCCCTGTGTATGTATGTATGTATGTATATATATGTAATGTAATTTTTTTTGTATATGTGCAGGCAGTTCATTCATACATTTTGGACGAGAGATTGGGCATTGCCGAGCCGGTTCCTGGAGCAGTAGAAATCTATTTCTGCCCCCCGCACCCGAAAATACTCGAAATGCTGGGCAAAAACCTTTCTAAATCCCACACTAATAATATTAACTCTATACAAAAGGGGCTAATTGGTGTGATTGTATGGAGAAGAGTTCATGTAGCGTCAAATCTATCACCAAAACCAACTGCACACCACAAGCACGTCTCTAAAAAGACCCATAACTTCTCATCCGCTAGTACTATTGTTTCTAATAATTTGTCCAATGTAAAATCTGCACCTCATCAAAGGGCACCTCCTGCTAGGCCCCCACCTCATCAATTCGATGATGAGGATGATGACGATATCCCTCCCGGGTTCGGGCCTGCCCCTCCCCGTGCCCGGGACGTGGATGACTTGCCTGAGTTTAATTTCTCTGGTGGCCCTATGCATATGCACAAACAAAATGTACCCAACTCTCGACCTGTGGATCAAATGAGGGAGCTTGTATTGAAATATGGACAAATTGGAAATAACGGTAACAATAATAGTAGCATAGGACCAAAAAGGTGGAATGATGATGATGATGATGATGATGATATACCGGAGTGGCAGCCGGGTCATCCGTCAAGTCATCAACCGATGATGAGTTATACCAATTTGCAGCAGCAGCAGCAACAAATATGGGCTCCTTTGCAGGCTAGTAACATTGTTCAAGGTGGTGTTAGATTGGTTAATCAGCCACCGCCTGGCCCGGGCCAGAGGCAGCACCCTAGTGCTAGTTTAGGTAGCCAAGTATATGGGTTGCAGAGGTACCCTAGGACTAGAGGTTTCTAATTTTAGCATCATGTACAAAAGCGCTCTCTGTTTCTTTAGGTTTTTCTTATGGTAGATGAAGAGCTGTGAGTTGTGAGCACAAAGTATGTCAAAAGTATGTAAGTTTATGTTTTATGTTTTTAAAGATTTTTGAGAGGGTATTATTTCAACTCATAAATTGGTTGTTTTGGTATTTTTATTTATTTACAAAACATATGGTTTCCGTATGATTAAGATAATAATTACTCAAAACAGGACGCTGCTGTGAATAATCGGCCTAAGATCCACGTGTCAACTCACATTAGCTCATATATATATATATATATATATATATATTGAACTGATTCAACGTAGACCGAACATATTAGAATAATTTGGGTAATGATCTTTTGTACTACATAATCATGGATTGTAGAAAGTATTCAGAAACAGCTTTTGGAGCTAATTGAATTTCTGATAATATAATGATCAAATACACAAATCAATCTTACACCATGTCTCTCTCTCTCTCTCTCTCTCTCTATATATATATATATACACACATATATGCATAAATATATGTGCATATTTATATATATGAAAAACTTTGCTGTATGCATAAATACAGCACTGATTCAACTTTTACGTGTACTTTGAGATTTGCTATGAATTGATAGACTTATTGCTTGATTCTTGAGCCATGAATTCAGGGGAAATTTGGGGAGAAACAGTACTTGAGAAAATCCTAAAATCTCAGCATGAAGCAATAATAGCTTTTACCATTTACGAGCAAAGTAGCACCGTTGGTTCTTATTACTACTGGGCTGCAGATTTTTAACTTGTTGAAGCTTTAAAACTATGTTAGTTTAGAGGTAAAACAAGCATCCAAATGCATTACAACTTGCATGGAAAAATGTTAGATACCAAGCTAAAGAAGAAATCCGAGACCAAATTATTGATCCCAAGGATTCTTCTAAATAAAAATTACATTGAAATAACTAGAAAAATTGTAATGCGAGCATTCTTTCTTTCTTTCTTTTCTTTTTTTTTTCTCTCCCTAGTGGATCATCCTGACAAGTGAAAGCGACTGGCCAGACAACAGTCAAATATTCCATGTCATCCCAGTAAGGTGCATGTTTGATAAAAATAATTAACAAAAAAGAAAAGAAGGATGAAAGTGATTCAATATTTACAAGAACGCAAATAAAAATATTAACTTTTCAATGAAGGGATCAGCCCTTCTGGAAAAACTCAGGATGGCGTAGTAAAGTGGGCAGTAAACCAAAATATTTCTCAACGCAATAAAGCAAACAAAGGAGTTTCTAAAATCACTAGTCACCGGCCTCAGGTGGAAGTAGAGAGCCACGTCCCAAGCGGTTTGCTTCCAATGCAACGCAAAAAAGTCATTCCATAAGCGAAGTTCATAAGATTCATATCATCATCGCCAACAAAATGTCATATACAAGCTTCCAATCTCATCAATCTGGTTATAGA
Organism: Embelia ribes; assembly: GCA_001753735.1. Lineage (NCBI taxonomy): Eukaryota > Viridiplantae > Streptophyta > Magnoliopsida > Ericales > Primulaceae > Embelia > Embelia ribes. The sequence continues at coordinate 14,645 of MKEJ01092781.1, forward strand.
CCAACTCTACCTCTCCCTCATCCAAGTTTGAGTAAAGAGAAACTTAAAGATCAAAATGAACCAACAATGGTTTTATTGATGTCTACTAAATAACAAAAATCTACAAAACTTTTATACTATTTATACATGCAGTACTTGAGATGATACAACAGCAACAGCAAAATGAGAAACAGATGGGGACAAGAAATCGGTTTAACGAGTCTTTACTAAAAGTTCGTATGTATGTCACCCTTTCAGGAAAATTTATCTTCCGAGTTGCCAACCATCCTGTTAACGGGTACAAAATTCTGCCTCTTTTCTTCTTGTCTCTCCTGATCATTCAAAAAAATTGAAACTACCATCTGATGACTATCATTCCCCGTCTTTGGGTACTCTTTGAATAGCTTCAGACACCGAGCAGCATTTAACACAATATATCAGACACCGAGCAGCAATTAACACAAAATATATAGGTAGAAAGTGTACAGGCCTCTGTACAAGTGATGTGGTGATACAGCAACATGTTGAACAAAATCACTTTCAAGTTGCAGCATCTACTTCAGAAATCTATATCCTGATAAATATCATACAGAAAAACGGAAGTGGTTTGGACCTACTACAAAAAGACTCGCGAGCGACAATTCAGTTCCCATGCAAAGAGTAACTGAACAAATACTTGAAATAATCAGCATCTGAAAATCGACAACACGCAGAGTGCTACCTTTTATCCTTTACCGGGTAACAAAAAATGTAGCTTTGGCGGGCAGGACATAAGTTGTCACCAACTGATAAGTAAGCATTTGTACACAGAGCGGATGTACCTGAGAACCATTGAAATTAAGCAAAACTAACATTACACATTCCTCCAAAAGTTGCTAAAAATTTCACAATCTAAATATAATACCATACTGTTGATTATTGTGCTCGCAATTATTCACTTTAAACAACTGTAAGTGGACCATCACACATGCCACGTTCACAGGGAACACAGACCAAGAAACAACAGCTTCCCATAGAGAATCAACAAAATGCGGTCTAAGTAAATTTAAAACCAATGCTGCTGAAGTTTTGTTTTCTGTAAATATTAAAACAAAAAAACATGATGTACTTCTATATTGAAAGTGCAAAAGTACGACAACATGGAAAATCTTATATCTTAAGAAGCTTCCACTCTATGCTCACTTCGTTCAAGCAGCTAGCATAGATATTGAAGGTCGTTAAAATACTACCAACCTAGGAAGCATGGGTACCAACAATGGAGAACAAGTAATACATAACATATCAAAATGCAGCTTCCACCTGAACTTGAAGAATCGTGCGTGACATGTGAAAAGAGTCTCTGAAAAGGGTATAACCCGATATTTGAAGTTTCGTTGCTTCCAAGTTTTGACATAGCTTACATAATCTGAAGGAAGTATCTAACATTCAATTTTCTCCGTACGATTGAGGAAAAATGTAGGCGTTCAATTATTGTAGATTTACATATTAGACCTCTACAATCCATGGAATTTCCAGGCTTCCATGATCTACAATCTACAGACACAAATCGACAGGGTTGAATTGTGCACCTGAAATGTGGTTCAGGCTGGCTTGGGCTAGAGAACACACTATAAATCTTAGATCGCCATATACAAGCCAAATGCCTGTTTTACTATGCATACCATAATAATCTCAAAAAAGGAAAAACTATCTGTAAATCGTAAGGCACCATGTCTCATAAAGCCTAAGCTTTAGATTTCAGACAGGAAAATAACAATTTTTATCTTCAACAACTGTAAAAATGATTTACACATCTGAATTAAGTCCAGAAAGTTGATAAAGCTTGTAGATTTGTGATAAAAAATCTAAAACAAAATAAAATATAAAACAAGAAATCTGATGCAGCAAATAATAACCCCCCTTCTCCTCTCTAAGCTTTCTTGTCTGTCTCTGTCTCCCTCTTTTTCTCTTTGTGTTCAACACACAAGAAAAAAGTATTTTTGATAAATAAAGAAGAGTATAAAGACAAAAACTGAAAAAATACATAATTCAACGTCAAGAAAAATATATAAGTAAAAAATGTTTCTATAGAACTCATGAAAACGAAACTATGAATCCAATAGAACTCATGAAGACAAAACTATGTAAAGTAGGGAATAAGCTCAAACAAAAACAAAATTCATTCAGTTGGTTGATCCTTTTTCCTTTCAAAAGCAATATATTTCTTTACATTTTGTTGTTGAGAAATAGAAGTAATATGTTACAATCAAAGTTTTAGGCATTGGAGAGGGAGAAACCCTTTACAAAGACAAGCTATCAATGAAACCAGAAAATTTTCTATCAGGAAAGAGAAAAAAAAGGTGAAAAAATATTTCCTGTCAAAGAAGAAATTTACTCTATATGACCTCAAAACTCATAGGTTACCATCTGTACTCTACAGACGAGAAAAAGTAGTTTTCTTTGCGATTAAAAAGCCACAAACAAATCTAACAATATAAGCCTCTAAATATGGAACAGCCGGATATCAAATAATGCAGGACACAATGGATGCAGATTCTCAAGATAAACTTACGTCTGCCCTACTAACATGTAAACTCTGCTTTGTAATAGAAAATACGAGACACATACAAGCAATCTTATAAAAGTTAGAAGTAAAACTAAAAGCAAGAAGAGATTAAAAAATAACTCACACCTTCCAAAGAGACTGGCATTTGGTCTGCAATGACTCATCTAATGCAGCTGTATTTGACTGGAAGGATCTGAGACTGTTGCGAATAGTAACGCATTCATCATTAGTCACCTGTCTCTTTCTTCCTCAGTACTGCACAAGACAGTTACTAAGAGCTTTGCCTCAGTATATCCTTTGATCCAACCTTTTGATATTGCTCTGTTCATAATCTGAGACGTTGCTTCATTAGGTTCACAGCCCTCGGCAACCATCTTTTTCATTAACAGAATAACGTAATTAACCTTGCTTCTCTTCAACAATGCCTCCATTATCAAATTATAGACCCTAATACCGGGGGAAATTCCTGCCTCAATCATTCTGCGTCGTAATCGGAGCGCTGGTGATATCATGTCTTCTTTTAAAAGCCAATATACAAAGATATAAAAGGTAAAGCTATCCGGTTCTAGTCCTTCACTACACATATATCTCAACAAGTGATGTATCAACTGATAATTGCCATCTCTAGTGGAAGCCCATAGAAGAATATTATAAGTTATCACATCCGGTATAAAACCTTTACTTCTCATGTATCTAAAAAACCCATACGCTACTTTTACGAGCCCATTCTTGCAAAGGCTGTTTATAAGTGTATTGAATGTCACTAAAGTTGGGCTAGGACCATTTAACATCATGTCATGTAGTAGCCTTATGCCCTCGGAGATTTTCCCAGTTTCACAACAATATCGAATCAAACAAGTTGAGCCAACTACGCTATGATTAAGGCCTTCAACCTCAATCCGATCTGATACTCTTTGTATCATAGAAAAATTCCCTTGTTTGCATGCTGATGATAGAATCGTATTGAAAGAAACTATGTTAGGACCATTTTCGCCCCAATCTATATGGTCAACTAGCTCCAAAGCACTGTCTATGTCGCGAGTACCGAGAGATTTTAAAATTGTGTTATAAGATATAGCATTTGGCTTGATGCCTCTACAATCAAAGAGCTCCAAAGCCTCGCCTATGTGGTCGATGTCGAGAAATTTCAAAAAAGTACTATATGATATGACATTTTGCTTGTTGGTTCCAATCATACTCTTGATAGTAGATAATACATCAGATGGTGTACTCTGCTGGCACCAAATATTCAAAAATATATTACAAATCGCAACATCTATTCTACATTTCTTCAGAATAACATCCATCAAGACTTCAGTGGCCATTCCTATTTTCCCCCCCTTTAGAAGGCCACCAGCTAAAGCAGCATGAGTGAATGGATCAGGAAGTAAACCTTTTTGTTGAACACTCCTAATAATCTCAACAATGTCATTAATTTTACCTTGTTGACATAATTCACGGAGAATAATGTTATATGTGACAATATCTGGTTCAGGTCCTTCCTTTTCCATGGCGGTCAAAAGATCTAATGCATCTTTCATCTTACCATCATCACATAGGAACTTCATAACTATAGTGTAAGTTATCACATTTGGCTTACAATCTTCCTTAGTCATTTCTTTGAAGCAACTCAAGGCCTCCAACCCTAATTTTTCCCTACCAAATCCATAA
>MKEJ01092790.1:0-20100 GCA_001753735.1 Embelia ribes
GAGAGATATATATATATATATATAGAGAGAGAGAGAGAGAGAGAGAGATTCTGGTTTTTAGTTGGGATTTGCTCTCAATACCGAATCTTTTTTTTCTTGTAATATACCAAAATTTTTATATGTAGTTATTGTATTTTAAGAATAAAATTATTATAAAATAAGAATAATTTATTATAATTAAATTTAGTTAAAAGAAATTAAAAATAATTATGGCATATTATCCTAAATTTATATTATTATATCCTCAAAATTTTGTAATTATTGTATTTTACAAAAAAAAAAAATTGTCTTGTACTGAGATCCCTTGCTTTAGTTGATTGAAATTATTAAGGAATTTTGACTTTATATGATTGGCAGAGAGAAAGTGCGGGCAAATTTTTTTATTTTTTCTCTCTTTTTTTTCCCCCTTCTTTACTGTCTAATTTTTTTGTAAATTTTACCTTTATATGCATACATTGTTTTGATAAGCTCCAATTTTTGTTAAATTTAAAATTACAACTCAAGATGGCATTTTTTCACGTAAAGTTACGAAGTTGCGGAATTTATACTTATCTTTTCATGGGATACTGTTAAAAAATAAAAATTCCTCCATTCATAAATTATTTGCGTAACATAGTTTTTTTTAGGTGATTTTGAATTATAATAATTTAATATTTAAATATAATAAAAATATTATTTTTTAATATAAATTTATAATAATTTTATATTTTAATTTTATTTAAATATAGTGTATAATAATTTATGAACGATAGAACAATTTGTTTGGTAACGTTCTCGGTAAATTTCATGTGATATTGACCAAATTATTATGGAAAATTATTTTCAACAAATGCAGCACTCCACTTGCCCAGAATGCGTTAAAAGAAGGTTTGATTTTTTGAAATAACTAGAAGAAGATGATTGAGTTATATTTAATTATTATTGCAAGTTTAAAATAATTATAACTTCTGTACTAAAAAAAATAATATGTCAGTGTCATATTTATGGAAGAACAAAGGACGCAAGTAGTTTAACTATGGATTAGCTTTTAATCAAACAATATAAGTTTATTTTTATTTGAGAAAAAAAGTAGAATACATGTGTTTTAAATTTTTCATCATATTTAAAACAAAATAATTAAAAAAATTAAGTTAAAAAATAAATGACCAAACATTATTTAATTTTTAAATAAAAAACTTAATAAATTAAATTTTATATGTTACAACCAAACAAAACAAAACCTCTATATCTCTTGCCATAGCTTCCGTAAAGATTCGTTCCATTAGCAATTCGAAATATATTAGTGAAGGTCTAGGACAATAATAAAGTGGAAAATATTTCAGTTCAATTTTTTTTACCTAAAATCCTTGATAATATCGAAGATTTGAACATTGCTATTAGTTTGATATGGGGACTACAATATTTTTATAACTTTTTAATGTATTTTTTTTTAAGTTTTAACATTAATTTTTAAATATAAGATTTTTTTTTTAAGTAATTTCAACCACTAATAAATTTGATACTTATGCATCTTGACAACATCCACAGCCAAATTCCAACTCCTAAACCGCGTTCTATCTGTCTAATTTATTTTATCCACTAGGAAAAAAAATTTAACAAACACAATAAATGAGTTTATTTGCTTTAAACTGTTAACTATTTTCATGTAAACTCCTAAAATAGCTAATAGTAAATGCTATGCAAATTAAAAATATAAACTAGTATAAATTACAAAGCACAATAAATAAATATAATTTAGAAAAATTACAATTTTTTGCACCTTTAATTTTTTAAAGTGAATTAAACTTTTGGACAATTCAAAATGGAAGGAGTGACAAAATAATTTGGACAAATAGAGTAATAAAATACATAAACGCAAGGGTGTAATTGGGCCAAAACTTATGTAAATTGAACAAAATGTACAGATATTAAAATCGAATAAAGAAGGGTTGTTTGGGCTTTGTAGGCCAGAATGCTTTACTAAAAGCATTTGAATAATATATTTTCTTTCCAGATTTCCCAAATAGAGAAAATAATTTACTCTATTTCTATTTTATTGGATTTTTATTTTTAAATTTTTGAATCAGATTATCTGCAATTTTAAAATATTATTTTTCTTTCATCATTCCTTGCTTAAAATTCCTTTTTTTTTTTAAGTTTCAATTTTATTAATTTAAAAAATATTACAATACAACGTGACATTTGTCCAACCAGCATTACAACTCAGTTCAGAAGAAGCTATAATGCAACTAGTTTAGCACAAATTACCTAGTCAATGAAGATACAAAGTTATACTAGAAATACACAGCAAAACACAAAATTAGGCTAATACAAAATAAATAGATAATTAAGATACTATACTAGGTTAGAAATACATAAAAAAACAAATAATAGATCGAACTAATATTATTATTAACAAAAATATTAATATTTTTTAATTTTAAATTTATAATTTTAATTTAATTTATTAATTAATTATATAAATAAATAATATAAAACGAATCTTTAACCATTCTAGTTATTCAATTTTACATAATGATGGGAATCTGATGCAAAAATAGTCATTCGTGTCTTGGTGTCTCATTAGCTGTTGACACGTGGCAATGAGTGCATGCAGTGTGCCAGGTGTTTCCTGAAGTTTCCAAATCCCAAATCTATGCATTAATCTATATATATATATAATATATATATATATAAGATAATCACACTCCAAGAATAAAGAGATGTAGCCAGAACAAGCTATACCCGAGATCATTTTGCAATAACTTTCTGTATTGATCATTATATATTCCAGATAAGAAATTATTTTTTTCATCAATTTGAAGACATGGCTTTCAGGATAGCGGTGAGTACCTATAAATCAAGGGTTTGTTTGATTACAGCTTTAAAGCAAGAAAGCTAGTTTTTATCGTACTTAAAAAAAAAAAAAAAACTGAATGCATTTCTCTTATACTTGCTAAAAGAGCTAAATAATCTCAGTTTAAAAGGCTTAACGTCAAAATGTAATCCAACTTTTAAGCTAAAAAGTAAAACGGAGCTTAAAAGTTAAACCAAACAAACCCTTAGTAGCTTACATATGCATGTTCAAAGAAGTTTGGTTATAGCAGCACAATTCACCCGTTTCGGGGATTGGGTGAACCAGTTATAGGTTGTATTTGGCTATGTATTTTGGAAAGTTTTAAGGGCAAGTCCTTTACACCTTTTTGATTTAACTGTAAAACGGAAATTGAAATGATAAAAAAATAGTCTAATCTTTGAAAAGTGTGTATATTTTTCTCACCGGAATCATGTCCAATTATTTATAAATGAACTCCTAAGCGAATTGAATTTTAAGTGTTGAAATTGAGGGTCGTGAAGGGTGATATATACACATAGTAAAATATTCAGATCTTATATACGTATCCTATAAAAATTATGGACTCGGGGCCATGGTTTTGAACTTTGAAGTGCTCTTATAAGGTGAAACAAGTCTAATGGTGTAAATGCTTCTGCAAGATATTGTAGTTTTGTTTTTGTTTTTTTTTAGAAATTTTCTTCTATGATCATTCTGCTAAATTGGCTTATGTGGCAGACATACTGGAAACCAATGCTCGATCGCCTTGGAGGAAGGTCAAATTTTGCAACTGCGACGTCCCCGAAAATGAAGGTCTACAATCCGGCTGCGGATCACGGTCATGTCTACGATGCAAAGCCACGTCACGAGTAAGATACGGTTTATATTGACTTTCGTAGTTCCGAAAGTTGATTCAATGACTCGTAATTTTGGAGAAATCCGACTCAGACTTGATACATCTTGTATACTACATCTCTATCGAATCTTGACTTTTACTCTTGGCATAAAGAGTAAAGAAGTACATATATAGAGATCGTGATTGAAGATCGCACACGCTTGTATTGTTAAATTATGTGTGTTGTTTCTTTTCTTTAAAAACAGAATCTAAATACAAAAACTATATGGTTGTAGGTATATGAATCACTTTCCAATCTATAGACGGATGGTGGCACTTAGTACCCGTACTAGATAATTAATTCAATTAAAAAAGTTCGTTCAATATATCTGTGATTTCCAATATGGCCCATCTGCAGTCCAAAGGCGGTGAGAGGCGACTTTGTGCCAGTGTATGTGGCTATGGGGATGATAGCATTGTCGATGAGTTTGGGGCTTTACACAGCTATGCATCAGTTGAAGCGGAGCCCGAATGTCCAAGTGAAGAAGTCCAGGAGAGAGACAATACCGGAAGTGGTGGACCCTGACATGATTGTGAGCGAGGGGGAGAAGTTTATCAAGGATTCGTTGTTCCGGAAGGTGGCTCATGTTCAAGATCGTTCCGAAAACCCTGTTCCCGATCACATTCGTGGCGAAGCTTTGGGAAGGTAAATATCGAAAGTTAAAGTGCATTCCACAAGATAAATGTCATATGTCATAAAACCAATATGAAATGATAGTTCGACATACTTGTGCACGGCATCAATAAACTATTTTATTGTGATTATGGTGTTGAAGAAGCCATGTTGTATCGGGTCCCTAAATTTCATTACATGTTAGGATTGATTTATAAGAAAAGATGGTATGGATTTCTTGATTTATTTCATCGATTCCCTGACAAGAATAAGAGAGGATACACGATCCAATACGATTTTTAATTAGAAGATAGATTTCAATAAACCAATATGAAATGATAATTCGATATAGTTGTGCATGGTATCAATAAACTATTTTATTGCAATTACGGTATTGAGGATACAATGTTGTGTCGGATCCCTAAATTTCATTACGTGTTAGGTTTGATTGATAAGAAAAGATGGTGTGGAATTATTGTTACTATCGGAGTACATTAACACAAGTAATTGTACATCGATTTTTTCATTCTCTATTTGCAGACCCGTTCAGGCAGAGACATTGAAGACAGTCACTGTTGATCCGAAGGAGCAGTGATGTGAAAAACAGGTTGACACGAGGTGCGGCGATGGCCATTGAGAGGTAGTTCTGGTTTAATGTTTCGGTTTTATGCTTAAGAAGGTGGTTAGCTTGTCAAACATTGTAAAGCCCTATGTTTTAATATAGTATAGTATTCTAGTATGTCGTCTCGTATATAAATGGCATTACAATGTTTATAATCTTTTTTTGAGCTATTTGGGGATGTCATCCGGAAATTTCAACATCGAAACCTGATTTCCAGTGGCAAATACCGGGCATACTTTCCAATGGAGGAGAAAACGTTGCAATCTAAAATTAGTTTCATGTAGATGATTCTCAATTTCTAATAATTTATTCTTAAATATAATAATTTCATATAAAAAAATTTCTTGTATAGTTTTAGTTAGTTTACAAATTCCTAACATTTTTGGGGAAAGGTAGACAAAGTATTTTCCCAATGCAAATATTAAATTATTAATGGACTATTTTTGGTTTGTGTGAAAGAGAGTTTTCCCAGTGATAGTATTCACGGGTAAGGCAAAATCATTCAATAACCACCTCGAAGAAAAGCACATCGGAAAATCGGGCACTACTTGCTTTGAAATACATAAAAATCTGCCAATACTTCGGCTCAGAACCCCTTGGACGATCGTAAATATGACACATGCAAAACATATTTACCAAGTTGTATGAATATTCTCCGACGATTTCATGCTAGTGTGCACTTATTTTCAAGAACTCCCGAGCCAACTAAACACTTGGCGTTTTGAATTTTTCAGAACATATCCGGTAAGAAGTATCAAATTATACCAAAAACTTTTTTAACTTCTTACCAAACTAGATTTCTGATCAAATCTACGGCAAGTGTTTGCTCATCTCAAAGATACATATGGTTCAACAGTGCACTTCATAAATTTAGTAGCGTTTACTATCATTAAGCAAGTTTTCTTTTAGAATCTAAAATCGGAGTAAAAACTATGAAAAATGTAGAAAATGTATTTTCGGCCGAGTGGTTGATACTTCTGCATGTTCTCAACAGTTCTAAATGTAATACTAATTTTTTCTGTCCAAAATGAGATTTTTTCTTAACAATTTTTGAAAACATTAAAAACAACACAAGCAGAGCACCACCAAGCGCAAATTCTGACTCTTAGACCAGTGTGCCTATCCCAATTTATCATAGAGGAACATGTCAACAAACACTTGATCTGTGTCACACACCCAAATTTTACAAACTGACAAAAAAATTAAAAGCAATCTTAAAGAAAACTATTTTATGACTTTTACTTTTTTGGCATGCTAAAAGAATAGCAAGAAAATGTAAACTTGGGTTTTATTAAAAGTACAACACAACCCAAAATTGTCGCTTTTAAAGCACCGGATAAAATTTTCTCAACTTCTCAAAAAACAAAATCAACAAGAGGGTATATGAAAAGGGGAAAAAAGAAAAAAAAAATGAATAACTCAAGCAACTTTAAGATAGTTCTGTTTTTCATACTAAAAGTGGCTACTTTCCTGCACTTATCGCTTTCCGGCCACCTTTCTGGCAGGTGGCCCATTGTCCTCGTCATCAGACTGGACATCTCCATATTCCCACATTCCCAGCCTCTTTGTTTTAGCTTCATCCTGGTGCTTTTCCAACTCCTCCATAGCAGCTTTTGTATCTCTAGATTGCCACCCCCTCCTTTTCTCAATCCTAGCAAGCCCTTCCTGTAGATTTAACAAACCTTTTGGTTAAGCCGATACAAAGACTAATCGTAATTTGACTAAGACAGGATACAAGTATACTACACAAACTAAAACAGATGATATATACGTGGACTCTTCTGAATAAGAGTATGGATATGTGCCAACGCTTATGGTAGACAAGAGTTGACTATTGTAAAAAGATGACTCTATTTTCCATCCAATGATAATCTAATGAACAATTTTGCTTGTTAGATTTAAAGAGTATACAAATGTACCGAGTGAATACATTCTGAAATTCGATCCCAGAAGCAGAGTTCAGGTGATGAATAAAATGGACAGGAGAAAATATTAGGAGAAAAAAAGAAAAAGGGAACACAAATTTTTTTTAAAAAAAGTGTGGTAGCTACTATAGCTTCTAACTTTTGATATGCGAATGGATCAAACACAAAAATAAATCTATTGAAAAAAATCATCTGGGTAAAAAGCTCTTAAAACTCAAAGTGAAGGGAGGGTAAAAATCTGAACCTTAAGCAGAGCAGCATTGACACTGGAATCATCAGAAGTATCAATCAGAGTGACCGCGGAGATAGTTCCAGTTCCCTGTCCTTTCACCTTTCCGCCAGAAGTATCCTTTTCCTCAATGATGGCCCTGAATTCTTTCGGACCATTTAATGTGAGCTCACTCAGACAATAAGCTGCCTCTTGGCCATAATCCTCCTCCAAGCTTGGAACCTTTATGTACGCAAGGCTGCATAACTGAGCAAGACCAGGGGCAGAGGACACTGAAGGATCAAGTGGTCGTATTTGGCTGTAAGTGACGGTCTCTTGATTTCCATAATCGATGTAGAAGACTTCGAACTTGTCTTTTTCTGATTCCACCTTTTCTTTAGGTCCGTTGACAATCTTCAGACAAAGTATAAATGAGTGAGAACAAGTACATATGTTGCAGCTTTCATTAGAAACTAACATTCAAAATAATTTAATCGACTTGGTATATAGAAGGCCAAAAAGAAAGGAACTAGTAGAAAAATGGCACGTTTAGTGTCCAAACGGATTCCTATTGTAAATAAATACCACTGTTTGACCGTAACCAAGCATCTAGTTCCACCGCCGCACAAGTTACCCAAGGCTATTGCAAATCAAGCATAATTATTTTGTTTGTTGATTAGAAGATGAATTGATTTCCAAAGGTTAAACTGTAATAACATCTTTCTCTCATCAACAATTACCCTGATTTAACATTCCAGTAAAGCCTCCTGTAGACAACTTTTTAAGACCATTGTGACAAAATCTAACAGCATGCATCACTTCGAAAACCCAAATGGAAAAAGTATCAGCCAATTTCAGCAATAAGAAATCAGGTGAACAAGCAATGGAATTAGAACTACAGCAGAATATGCATCACGAAGATTCGTTAAATCAAGGTAGTGTCAGATGAAAGCACAACTGGGTTTCTCTCACTTAACTTTCCATTGATGATTTTAACCCAGAAAAATTGGTGGCAAATTTTCATTTTTAAAAACAAAGGGAACTTCATGTAACATATATGATATGCATGATATGGAGACTGCTCACTGCTCAATCTAGTCATGCATAAGAAGTGGAGAACGGGAATCACCAGGTTGCAATTGCATAAAGTAACACGCATCCTAAAATGTGACGTGAAAAATGTAAACGGTTTCATGCCCTTACCATCGCTCGGTTCCATGAATTATCTGCACTAAACTGGGCAAGGACTATGTCCCCCTTCTTAGGATGAAAAGCACCAATCACAGGAGCTTCTAGAATGCTCAGAGAGGCTAGTTGGTTCTGAATAGAAGCCACTTTCTGATCTGCAATGCTCTGGACATAAAACTTGCCACCACCAATGACTTCAGTAACAGTTACCTGAAAATACGTAATTGATATAACAAGGTTTAAGATCAATTAGTAGTCAAGAAACATGAAGCTCTCTATCAATACATGCTGATATAATAGAACCTTGAGTTCTTCTTTCTGTTGCTTTCTTTCAGCGGAGGAACCGTTGGAAACTTCGTCTCCTTCAACAAAGTTCTCCCATATCTGCCGTAGAAACTTGTTTAGCAAAAATACACAGTTCAAAAATAAAAAAGAACCAAACATTAAATTAAGCCTACTTCTTACTTTCAACTTTTTCTTTTTAGCAGACAGCTCAGCCTGCATAAGAAGGCGAGCATCTGGAAGATTATCAGAACCAAAGGATAATTGAAGCCTTGCAAGTCCAGCTTCTAGAAGGGCCACCGCCATGTTAGTCTTTGATTCCCACAATGATCCCAAAAAGGTTCCCGTTCTATCGACAGTCTCCACATCAATCTGAGAACAAAAGTATCAGCACTATAGATCGAACAGAACCAAATTAATTAATCGCAAGCTCTGAATAGATATATAGTAGTCATACCTCTACATCCCTCTGCATTATCTTCCTTCTCATAAATGCAATTGCTTCTTCTGAAAAGGGTTCACTGCGACCAGGGCATCTAACACCAGACAACGAAAAAGCAATACTGCATGTCTGAGAAGGGACCAATAGCTTAAACCGATGGCCACTAAGAACATATTCCACAACTGCACGAATTTTTCTCTCTCTAAGAAATGGTTGCAAGTGCTCCTTGCACTTCTTGGCTGTAGCCTGAAACCAATTTTTAACATCCAAACCGTAAATCCAATGAATTATATAAGAGTGTAAGAAGATGACCTAGCAAAAAAACTGGACTAAATAGGCCGGTTCAACTGGTTGGACCAGGAACCCGACCTTTCAGGTCTGATTCAAACAGGTGAATTACTAGTAAAAGCATAAAACTGGTAACCGAATAGTTCTCCTGTTTAACATCCATTATTGTTCTTATAATTATCCAGCCTAGACTAGCTTATTTAGTTTAACAGTATCTAACCGTTGTAAGGTCATTTATGTGCAATGCTGCAGGTTGTTTGCCAGAATGCACACCCTTCTTCCCAGCAATTGCGCGAGATTCGGCAGAGAGAAGCGCATCATAATGGTTTGATCTTTCCTCAAAATCTCGATGTCTAATTACAGAAGCAAATCCACGGGCAACAAGCAACTCAGCAACATTTCCTCCCTGAGGGTTGCTGCCAGTAGGTGGAGCAGATGTTGAGGCATCATCACCTCCAAGCTTGGCAGGAGATGCCAAAAGAACTGACCCAAAATCCATAACCTTGGAATTACCTGGACCTGGTGCAACACCACCACCAGGTGCGTCCGACATGGTAACCTTCCTGGAGTATTCCATAGACACATTCACCTGTATAAACGACTAATTGCAGTAAGATGACGAGCATTATTTGGTGAAATATACAGGTTAGACGGAATGCTTGGCCTGGATTTATTCCAAAGCATGTTTATGCAGACAGCTCCCTGAATTATTTTCTAAATGCATTTTAGAGCGTCTCCAACCGCGCTCACCAAAATAGCTATTCAAAATATATTTAAAATTCACTCCAACCACAATCTCTATTTTAGTTAACTACTTCAACTAACTTTAACTAACTTTCAATAATATAATTCAAAATTGCCACATGGCATAACATATAAGCGCCATAATGATGACATGTCATGTCACGTCAACAAATTTAAATGTTAAATTTTAAATTTTACAACCGTCATTTTACAATGTCATGTTTATAATTGTCATATTTATAACCGTAGCTAAAATTTGAGGGAAAGAGCTTTGATGAGAGTGAGAGAGTTTTGATGAAAGAGAGAGTGCTAGCTAAAATTAATAGGTGAGGAAGATAAGAGGCAAAATAGAGAACCAAATAGAGAGTGAGTTGAAGCTAATTTTTTGGGATTGACTTACCAAAATAGCTAAAAAATGATATTTAGCTAGTCGGTTGGAAATGATTTTAACAAGTGGCCATGAATCTTTGACAATTATAATTAAATAATTAGATTATAACTTGTGACATGTTAACATATTTCTCACTAATATCACACTGATGATGCAGAGAAAAATCAACTTGTGTATGTTAGTCCAAAAGGGAAAATAATAATAATAATAATAATTAAAGTAAACAATTTGATCGTTACTTAAGTCGTAAACAAGTTTAACTAGTTACCTAGTCAAGTTAGTACAAGTTTTAAAAGTAAACTTTTGTCAGTTTGTGCATTTATCATATTTTCGGGAAAAATGATTAAATAACAAACTTGCTGCAAAATTGTTTAATGTTTGTTCGGTAGAGTTTTCGACCGAGTTTATAAGTCTGTTTGTGTTGTCACTGGAATTAAGTATTTGTAAATTTTACAACTTAACCAAAGTTAGTTCTGCTTTTTATCCAATTAATAATATTTGTTAAGTTAGTTGTATCTGTTGAGAAGTCGGAATTCGGTTTCACCTAATAAGTGTTCCACACGTTCAGTCCATATTGTACTATTATAATTTGTTTGTTTGAGAACGTTGTTTTCTTTATATATATATATATAAAATAAGTATTCTTGAATATAATATGTGTAAGCATTTTCAAAAATTTCAGAATTTTGTCATACAGTATTTCTGAAAATTTGTGGGTAATTTTTAGATTACTAACTGTTTTAAAATTCTGTTTAGCCAGATAAGTTATCCGGTAGTACTACAATTTGATTGTGGTTGTTGGTTACATTTCAAGAATGGAAAAGAATAACCAAACTGTAAATCAAATTGTTCCCTCAAAGGTGGTGGTACCAGATATACCGACTATACCTAATAGTCAGTTGGAGAAACTAGATAAATTCAAGGGGGCGAATTTCAAAAGATGACAGCCTAAGATGTTTAATGCTACGACCCTTGAACTAAACTGCTATTTCATTGAAACGGAGCCTGCTCAAAGCGAAGACGATCAGAATGATGTTGTGATTGATGTTTGGAAGCAAGGTGATTTTCTATGTCGTGGTTATATCCTCAATGGGTTGGATGATAACTTGTACAATGTGTATTCCCCTAAGAAAACCTCGAAAGAATTGTGGGACTCCCTGGCCAAGAAGTATCACTTGGATGATGCCAGTACAAATAATTTGTAGTCGGTAAATTTCTTGACTTCAAGATGGTCGATGGGAAAGATCTTCTCGAACAGGTTGAAGAACTTCAAGCCATTTTCTATGAATTGAGTGAAGAGGGTATGACGTTCCTTGAGACTTTTCAAGTGGCAGCAATGATTGAAAAGTTGCCGCCTGCTTGGAAGGATTTCAAGAACTGCTTGAAACACAAACGCAAGGAAATGACTTTCTCATTTTGAAACTAAGGGTTGAGCGAGATAATCGAAAGTCGAAGCAAAAATTTGGGAGGATTGGACTTTATGCTAAGGCCAATGTGGTTGAAACATTGGGCAATAAGCATAAGAGGTCCAATGGTAGCTCCACAAATGAACCTAAAAAGTTCAAAGGAGAGTGATATAATTACTGTAAAACTAGACATACGTCTAGGGACTGTACCGTCCGCTCTAAAGGTAGTAGCAAGAGGCATAAGAATGGTAATAAGAGGTAGAATTAAACTCATATTGTTGAAGTTGATCTTTGTTCCGATGTAGATGGTATGCATCTTACTTCTTAGAGGGATAACCAGTAATTAATGTATTGATTGTCACTATAAAAGTCAAGTCTAATAATGTTAATGTTACTCATGAGACAGACACAGTTGTAATAAATATTGCTCAAGAGGTTAATAATAAAATTTCTATTTTTGCTTATTTAGTTGAATCATTTAATTTATGGCATGGTAGATTAGAACATATAAATCAAAATTTCTTTGCGTAAATTGATTGCTTGAAATTTACTATCTAAATTTCATATTGATAAGAATCACAAATATGAAATTTGTGCTGAGGCCAAGATGTCTAAGTTTCGCTTCTCTTAGTTGAACGAAGTATTAAACCTTTAGCATTTGGTACATACGGATGGGTGTGCTCTGATGTATGTTCAAAGTAGAGGGGGGAAAAGGTATTTTATTGCCTTTATTGAAAATTGTACTCGGTACTGCTATGTTTACTTAATGAGAAGTAAAGATGATGCTATCAAGATGCTTATACAATATAAGAACAATGTTGAGAATCAACTCGGCATAAAGATTAAAATATTAGGAAGTGATGGAGATGATGAATATGAATTACTCTTTTCTTATGTGGGTGCTGAGAATGAGATCTTTCATCAAACGATGGCTTCCTATTTGCCAAAATCGAAAGGCATAGCTGATTAAAAGAATAGGATGCTTAAAAAGGCGACCAATGTGATATTCATTAGCATTAGTTTACCCAAAACTTGTGGGGGGAGGCTCTCTTCTCCGCCAACTATATTCTCAATAAATTTTTGCACAAGAGGCTTGACAAAATGATTTATGAATTATGGTATGGTTGTGCGCCTAGCTACAAGTTTCTAAAGGTTTGCGGTCATCTGGCCTAGGTGCCTATAGATTGTATATTCATCGGATATGTTTATAATAGTAGTATTTATCGGTTCTTGATAGTCAAGGTTTGAAATGCTTTATTCTTTGAAAGTATCTCTCCATATAAATCAAAGAAAAACATAAAGATTGGTGAGTATACTCTATCACAGTCTTACTTTGTCAAGCAAATGCTTGAAAAGTTTAACTCGGGGAGTGATGTAGTAGCAATGACTTATATAGAAGTAAGATCAAAACTCAAAAAACACTTTGGAGAGACTATTAACCAGCTCGAGTAATCGCGGATCGTAGACAGTCTAATAAATCTTATGAATAGCTTACAACCAGATATAACTAATGTTGTAAATTGATTAATTCGATATCTAAGCAATACTAATAAAGAGTATTGGAAAGCGATTGTTAGGGTACTTAGGTATTTAAATTATATCGCTAACTATGGATTGTACTACACGAGATATCCAAAAGTACTTAAACGGTACTCTGTTGCGAATTAGATCTTGGATTCTAAGGATGCTAAATCTACGAGTGAATATGTGTGTTTGCTTGGAGGCTCAACAATCTCTTGGAAGTCATCGTAGCATACTTGCATCGCTAGGTCTACTATAGAATCAGAATTCATAGTGTTAGACTTAGTTGCTGAAGAAGCTGAGTGGTTACTAACTTCCTTGAGGATGAACTGATATGGTCGAAACAAGTGTCTGCAATTTGCATATATTGTGACAGTTAATCGATAATTGGCAAGGCACAAAACCATATGTACAACGAAAAGTCGCAACATATAAAATAGAGGCATGACTCCGTTCGATCTTTGCTAGCAAGTAGTGTGATATCCATCAATTACATATGGTCGAGGGATAATTAACTGATCCTTTAACCAAGGGGTTATTAAAGGATCTAGTAGATATTTCATCGATAGGAAAATGGTTAAAGACCGTTAAATGATCAAACCAACACAATGGCAACCCAACCTAGATTGTGCTGGAGGTCCCATATATTAGGTTCAACAGGATAACCGAATTGTAGGGGGAGGTAGCTTGTGCCACTTCAGAAGTTAATTCCCTACCTATTCCTAGGATGAAAAGTGACAAGACCTATATATTGTTAAGGTTAAGCTCAAGCTTTTAATGGTACTTATGACTCGGAACATAAACGGGGTATAGCAGGATACTCTTTATAAGTATATGGCTTCAAAATGATGCCCGTTAAAGTGGGAAGATATGGGTCATTTTGACCTGCGACTCGTTGGCGGGTTAGGTTTGACCCGAGAATTCCCCAAGACACAATGTTTCGCTTAATTGTGAAAATATCTCATCCATTCTGAAAAGACAAAACTTGCACCCCTTAGCCCATAAGTTGCAACTATCCCGATTACACCCCTATAATTGGAAGATGTGACTTTTGGAGAGACCCTTTTATTTTTATAAATACCAAGGGCCTCCCAAACATTTTTATGCATTACATTTACATCCGAAATTCTAAAAAATAAACTTGCACATACCGCATATTTTTTCATAGTATTTTAGAAAGTCGTAGAAAGTATCATGTTGCAAAATGAGCGATTGGAGTTTGGAGTGTCACTTCCATTTGAATTTGAGAGAAGATCGTTGTACCCTGGGAATCCGTTATCCACGACGGTCTGGAGCCGAAAGAGGCCAGACAATAAGGACTTAAGGGGACAGTGTGATACACTGGTTTCGTCCTAAATTAAATCCGAAACCGTTGAATTTGTAATTCTATTATTGCGAATATGGAAAACTTGACAAGAAAGTTTTCTAATTTTTTCATTATAATTTATTTATGTTATTATTAATTTCTACTTTAATATAAGATTATTGTACTATGGGACTGGCGGTGGAGAGAATTTTAAATCTTTATGAATTACGGTTTTCCAAAGGCAGAACATGAATGCTAAATCGGAAATTTATTACTAATTTATTGCTCATAATTTATTTTCCGTAAATGGTTGAGGGAATCCCAAATGATGGAATAGTTGTTTGAACTTTAAGGTTCAAATTGGTAAACATAGGTCGATATTTTTCTCGCAAAATTGAAAATATTAGTCAGCTCAAGTTTTGATGTTTTTTGAATGAATTTAATTTTAATACATCGATGATATATAAATTTTCATATATCTAAATAAACACATTTTTTATTTAAGGCCAATGGTATATAAAAAATTTTCATTGGTAGTGGATATAAAATAAACTCTTTCTGAACTTGCAGTAAAAGAGTTATTGCAAGATGTCTAAACTCTTATTTATATGGTTATTATACATTTGAATTTAATATTTAATACACTGACGATAAAATACATATGTACATTTATAATGATTACTAAATATGAAAGTAAGTATATATTTTTCATCCAATACCAACGGTATATGAAATTTATAGGCCAACATTGAATGAAATTTAAACTCTTTACATTTTACTAATATTTCTTTTAATTTTCTTGTTTGTTAATTTGAAAACTATTTATCGTTGATAAGAGCTTGAGAGGCAAAGTGTCCCTACAGCCTAGTGCTCAAGAGCGTATCCCATCTTTCTTTGTTTTTTTTTTTGACAATTACAACTACTTTCCTTCACATGAATATGAATATATAGAGTTGAAACTTGAAATTACGTAATTCCTTATTTTATTTATATGAGTAGTGATATATATATAAATTAGTTTTATTGAAATTTTGTAAAATAAATAAAAATAATTTTTATAAATTTTTGGTATAACTAATTTATATTAGCATGTCTAATACTTAAATATTTTTATATGTTATTATTCAATCTATTATAACTTGAACTACGGTTTACACGGGGCTAAAACCTACATGAGGTGTCACAGTGAGCATGCTTTCATTTTTATATGTAAATGAAAAATCTATCATTATAGCTTTTTATATTATCCTAGCCCCTACTAATAACTAAATGGACAATCGTGATAAATATTAAATTTTGCTATAATTATACTATATTAAAATAAAAAATATCTTATTAATTTTAAAAAATTTAAATAAAAAATATGTCCAATTATAAATAATTGGAATTAATATAAGTGGTTACACTGTCCTTGACACCGTAAAAAGGATTTTGGGGCTACAAATTATTTTCTAGCAAAGCATTTTGAAAAAGAAAAAAGAAAAAATTAAAAGGTCAAAGCCGTTAAAGTAGAATTGGTTACACCAATAGCTCCCATAGTTTTGTCCAAACATTCTATTGGTCCCCATAGTTTTGATTGAACCGGAAATAGTCTCCAATTTTAGATAGGTCATTAATATGGATGCACAATTATTTTACTTCTAATTGATGAAAATCACATAAAGTAATCAAGACAAAATTACATGGGACAAAAATAATCATTTTTTGGTTATATTTTTATATTAATATTTTCTCTCAGTTTGAGTACTTTAGCATGTTTAATATGAAAAAAAGAGTAGAAGAGACCAATTACATTGCTCTTCATTAAATTCTTGGAACAAATCTTTCTCTTTTTTAAAATATTAGGAAAATTAATGTATCAATTGAAACTCAAAAGATCAATTAGAAATTATGTTAAAGTTATAAGGACCATGTGTGTAGTTCACCCGTTAAATTATGAAGATGTGAACAACGCGACTTTTGATCATAGAGATCGGACGGCTGAGAGTAACTAGCCGTTAGGTTTAAACATGTGCCGACAATAAATCCGATGTTTACGACTCAATCTCGATCATTCTGTTGCTAAAATTTGCCCCCTAATTTCTTCGAATTATTATTTTTAATCCCCCTTTTACTTTCTGGGCAAAGACCTCGCGCAGTCCACAGAGAGAGTGAGAGAGAGAGAGAGAGAGAGAGACTCGAAGATCAAACAGAGACGCTCCCATGGAGATTTCTGAGTAGTCTCTCTCTTCTGATTTGATTAATTGATCTTAATTGGTACTAATTTCCTTTTGGGATCATAATAATTCGACGAGGGTAGGTATGATCTGGGTCTTTACTCTTGATCCCTTTTCTTTAATGTATCTTTTCTCTTTCCTTGCGATTTCGCATATCTGTTACTAATTTTTGAAATTTGGTGATTGTTGTTATGCTTATCATATTTTTTGATTGGTAATTTTGACGTGGATTTTTATATTGGCATGTTTGTAGCTCATCTTTGAAGACTGTTGATATGTGTTTTTCCCACTGTTTTATATAATTTTGGGGATAATTGATGTGTTGATCATATTTCTTATTCTGTAATTTTCACAGGTTTTTCTATGTTGATTTTTCAAAAAAAATTCCCTCAAATTTGGGAATTATTTTTCTGTATTTGATGTCATTTTTCTGTTTCTTGTTCTATCTTTTTGCATCTGTTCCTTGAAGAGTGTGTTTATGTATTATTTTTTACTGCTTTTCATGATTTTGGGGATTATTACTCTGTTGATCATATTTTCTTAATCTGTTCTTTTATAGGTATTTTGATATTGAAAAGGTTCAAGATGGGCGGATCGAACGAGAATCAACCTGCTGTAATCAGGCCCCAAAACATTCAAGGTAATTTTTGTATTCTCTAACTTGGGTTGTGCACATCACCCGTTTGAATTATTGAAACTGTGATGATAAAGGCATTAATTGCCTTATATTTTGATTTTTTGTATTATAGAAACTGTGATGATAAAGGCATTAATTGCCTTATATTTTGATTTTTTGTCTTGTGTACTCATTAAATTATAGGGGTTCAAGACTTGGGGGTTGGGAAATTTTCTATGGGGATGAATCAAAATAGGAGGGCATTAAGTACGATTAATCATAACATCATCGGAGCTAACAAGAGGCCCGCCTTGTCTGAGTAAAGTTCTTAGAAATTTTCTTTGATTTGAACTAATAGTAATGTTTAAATTTTGGCCAAATTTGACCTTGGTTATGTTTTACTTTCAGAAACAATGGAGTTTCTTGTAAGATTCCACCGGTTCCAGCTCATCGACCAGTTACTAGGTCAGTCCTGAGTCTATTGGTATCATATTTGGGATAAGAAATGGTTGTGTTTGATTGATATTCTTGATGGTTTTATTTTAGGAAATTTGCTCAACAAATGACTACCACACAGAGGCAACCTCAATTACCAGAGGTATATTCTGTGAAAAACTAGTGGAATGTAATGTTATCCTAAAATTTAGGAGTATTTACATATCCAGCTGGTCCTGATTTTTATTAATGTAACAAGTAGGAAATAAAGAAATCGGAAGATTCGATCATTGTGGAGGAGTACAAGTGTGTTGGTGACTCCCCCGTGCCTATGTTTGTACAGCACACAGAAGCCATGCTGGATGAGATCGATCGGATGGTACTTATATGCTTATTATTCAATGAAATTTAGATGCCAATATAGTGAAGCACAGAATTTTATTGATTGTTTATGTTGTCATTTTATTATATTTTGTGATGTTGTAGGAAGTAGAGATGGAAGATGCAAGT
The DNA here is from genome assembly GCA_001753735.1 of Embelia ribes. Classification (NCBI taxonomy): domain Eukaryota; kingdom Viridiplantae; phylum Streptophyta; class Magnoliopsida; order Ericales; family Primulaceae; genus Embelia; species Embelia ribes. Next base: position 18,421 of record MKEJ01092790.1, read on the forward strand.
GCAAGTGCTGAGAAAGTGAGGGACATTGATAGTGGAGACCACAATAATCATCTAGCTGTGGTCGAGTACGTCGATGAGATATATGCCTACTACAAGAAAGTAGAGGTAAACAATTTCTTACAGTTCATTTCACTTGAAAACCTAGATTTGCATTTCTTGGTGTTCTTTGTAATTTTATTACTATAGTTTATTATCTTGCTATGGTTAACGTAGATGAGTTATATTCCTAGTACAAGAAAGTAGAGGTAATCAATTTCTTAAAATACACTTCACTTGAAAACTTAGATTTGCATTCCTTGGCGACGTTTGCAATTTTATTTACTAAATATATCATCTTCTTAGCTTGTTGCGGATTTGATTCTCCCTTCACAATTGTGTTCACCATTGTTCTCATTTGGTATAAAGTTACAATTACAGGTTTACATATGTGAAGTTGCAATTGAAAAAATACGGATACTTGATGATTAATTGTGGAGTTCATTTATTTCAAACATATTTTCCACATTGGCTTTGCTTCTAAAGCTTATCTTACAAATATGTATATTGAGAGGAGTTGATAACATTTAAAAAAAATTTCTTTAACACAAAGAAAGAAAAGTGTATTACTTGTTTTTTAGCTGGGGAACATCTCTTTTCTTGTTCAATGCAGAGTTTAAGCTGCATCTCTATAGATTATATGTCTCAGCAATCCGACATTAACGACAGGATGCGAGCAATTCTAGTCGATTGGCTGATTGAGGTACCTAAACCTACTAACCACGTTAGAAGCTTACTAATTTTTTTGGAATTTTTTAGATCCTAAATTATTGGATAATGTTATGGACAGGTCCATTACAAGTTTGAACTAATGGAGGAGACATTGTACTTAACTGTGAATCTCATTGACCGGTTCTTAGCTGTTGAACCAGTGATGAGGAAGAAACTGCAACTAGTTGGGGTCACTGCTATGCTCCTTGCTTGTAAGTATGAAGAGGTCTCGGTTCCAGTTGTGGACGATCTAATTCATATCTCGGACAAAGCTTATTGCCAAAAGGAAGTACTGGATATGGTTAGGACTCTTGGCTATGTATTTTTTTTTACTGTGAGGAATAGATCATGTTGTTATTGCCAAGAAATTTTGTTAATGTTGTTAAACTGAATTGCATCCACGACTATGCAATGTATTTCCTTTGTTTATTATTCAGTATGCGAGGTGCGTTGCTTGGTTTGCAGGAGAAACTGATGCTCAACAGATTACAATTTAATATGTCGATTCCAACACCTTATGTGTTCATTAGGAGGTTCCTCAAAGCCGCTCAATCCGATAAAAAGGTGCTCTTTTTTTTTTCAACCCTTAACGAAATCTGTTTTTACATTTTCTTTGCTTGTATGTGTGAGTGTATCTAATATAAGATTCGTTGCCCATAATGTAGATGGAGCTTTTGTCGTTCTACATGATCGAGTTGAGCCTGGTCGAGTATGAAATGATTAAGTTCCCACCATCTCTGTTAGCTGCTGCAGCAGTGTTCACAGCTCAGTGTGCTCTTAATGGTTATCAGCATTGGAGTAGGACAAGCCAGAAGTATGCTAGCTACTCCACAAATGAGCTTAGGTGAGAACTCTGCACTTCCTCTATATCACTCGGCTTCTTTTTCCGAAATTTATTACTTTTGTGGCTTATTTTGAACTAATTAATAAATG
>MKEJ01092795.1:0-20896 GCA_001753735.1 Embelia ribes
CATGCCAAATATGTATATATATATGCCAATGCAGATTCCAAAATATATTAAGGCCCTGAATCTGCCCATACCTCGTGAGCCTCCCGAAAATGTATAAACGCCCCTTCTGCTAATTTACGCCAAGCCTCGCCTATAATTCTCCGTATGTCACTTCTCACGTCTCTGAATTCACCGAGCTACACTACTCGTATGGCCGTGATCCTATACATGAAAACGGTCTACGCAATATAAGAAAATTTATTCCTATTTTTAATTTTCCAATCACAATTGGCACAAACATCGAGGCATCGCCCCCAGAGAAGATGAACCAACATAATTTATACCAATATGTAAGCAATATAATGGCTAGTAAGAATTGTATATACCTCGAAGCCAACCGGTAGGTGGAATTAGATGAAATAGCCGAAAAATCTTGAAAACCCCTAAAACTTCAACTTCTGAATCGACCTGGCAAATGACTTCAGATCATTGCAAAATTGTGAGTAAAATACTCTACTAATCACAACGAAGAATAATATGAATTTTAATTTCAAAAATCTCACAAAACCCTTGAATGGAGTAAACATAAACGAGCAAAAGGAGTAAAGAGACTTACCTCAGCGTGGGCTCTGCGTTACGAGGGTCATGAATATGATTTTTTTGAAATTTTCCGAGCATCGTAGCTCGGCGAATGAAGAGCCGCACCTCACCATTCTTCTTCTTCTACCTCCGCAGCTACTGCTGTATGTTGCATTTGTATGTATGTATGTATAAATGATTTAAAGTCAAAACTATGGGCCCACGAGTTTGCTGTTGCCGCCATGCCATTTTGGAGTCAATTTTGACCATTCTATGATTCAAATTGGCTTCGTCAAAACACGAAAGTTGTAGATAATTGAATCTTCTTTTTAACATATTTATAGACCAAATTAGGTTACGATTTTTGAGATTTGGCCAAAATACCAATCAGGGGTCGAGAAGTTTTGGGAAACAACAGCTAAACACTATTAAACCCAGTCAGCACCTGATTCGGCCCATTTACGCTTCAAATAAAATTATTTTCAAAATACAAAAGTCATAGATAATCGAAATATCTATACAACGAAATTGCAAGACCCCAATCGGAATTACGATTTTCGAGATATAGTCGAAATACTGATCAGGTGTAGTAAAAATTTGATAACAATTTTTTAAATATTTAATTCTAGTTTTTTAATAGTATGCATCACGAATATTGAATCTCTATTCTTTTATTCGTCGGTTCTTTGTTTCATCAAATATTAGTTTACTCTTCTTACTTAATTTTTATTTTTCTTGAAAACTGACGGCTATAAACAATTCCCCCCAAAAACATAAAAATTATACTACGTAACAAAATCCCCTCATCAGTCATTACGAGCACTCCCTATTAGTAAGATGTGTTTTAATTGCTTCGAAATTAATTGATGGAATGTTAATAAATCCGTAGGTAATAAAATCGTTAAAAGAACACCCAATTATTTTTTGGATCATTTGTGTGTTTTGATTTTTGTACGATTGTCAATTTTCTTTTTAGGAATCATCGCAAATTCATTGTAAAAACCCTAACAATCAGTCAATAATTGTAAGGATGATCGTATCAATCAATCAATCAATCAATATCGTAAAAATGTATTCGATACGTACAGTTTTTTATTTAAAAAGTTTATTTGATTAGCAACAAGACGATACATCATTAACACCAAACCTTTAGGGTTTACAAATTACAACGAAAACTTAAGACTCACATGGTAAAGAATAACACTTCACTAATACTTAGTTATAATGATATAATCACATTTGATAACCATAAATGAGACAATTTGCATTACCCAAATCGTCCTCGTTTTCAGTTCTTAATTTCCACCGGGTACCTATTGATGCAATCTGCCCAAGGATTGTGCGATGACGCCTTCACATTTTGTAGCGCTTGCCACACGGCACTGTTGCATTTAAATCCGCTTCCGAACGCAATTTGCCACACCCGGTTCCCCTTTCTCATTCTCCCCTTCGCCTCCGTGTAAGCGAGCTCGTACCTGGCGTAAATTGACATAAAGAATTATTTAATATTTCGATCATCTTAAATTCCTACGTTTTTGTTAACTGTGTCATATCATTTTCTTGCCTCAATAACATAAGGAAACGGATTACTTTAAAAACGTATACAATTCAATTTCATTTTACCATAGCTTCCTTAAGTTGTTTATTTTTTTATAGGGTTAATTGTAGTAGTGGTCCCCATAATTTAAATAAAAGTTATATTTTGTCCAGATATATACTCTTTACAACAACACTAGTCCCAAATTTGTAAACGATAACAGGTTTTATCTCTAGTACGGACGAAAATATCCTAAATAAGAAACATATCAATCGATCCATATATGATTTTTCAGGAATATATATATATATATATATAGGAGTAGTACTTTCTAGTCATTTATCTTGGTATTTGTGTCCTAACCACAATCATAATTAAGAAATTATGAAATTATGAGAACATTATGGAAATAACAAAATTTATCACCTTTTCTAAAATTTGAGAACAAAATCTACCTTTTTTAAAAAATAAAAATAAAAATAAAAATAAAAATAAAAATGGAAAGTTTAAAAAATCCACTTGTAGTTTAGTTATTTCTTTACCACTTCTCCATTTCATTTCAAAATTAAATGGAAATTCTTGTATTGGTCATCTCTTATCTCCTATTTCTCTCAGGGTTCCCATGATCTCTAAAGGCATTTAATTATTTAGATGGGTATTTTTCTATATTCTTCCTAAATTTTGTATCACTTTATAAATCTCTTTCCTCTCAAATTATGTTTTTACATAAAAAAGGAGAAATCCTTTTGTTGTCCTAATTTGGTTCGTAGGTTACTCTTATATTTTCTTTCTCTCATAATTCATACCCTTGAAGGGGAAACAAGTTGGTCATGTGGTTTTATATTTTTCATCATCTTTTCTTAAAATTATATATCTTTGCAGTTAGTCACTAATTCTGAAAACAGTTTCATGATTGATGAGTCTAGGACTATGAAAATGATTTTCTGGAACAGTGATAACGTGTCAGTGTTCTTTCATTAATTGTGTGATTGAACAACACATGGGAAGTTCCTGTGCTTTTAGTACATGAGACTTGAATATTGTCCTATAAACTGAATTTTTTTCATTATTCTTCGGAGAGCTCATATGTTATAACCGACCAGAAGTTATTTCTTTACACTAACTATTTTTCTTGTAAAATATAAAAATTATTGTATTTTATGAACGAAATATTACAAATTCATAACAACATATAACAAATATTATTAATTTATTTTTAATTAAAATTAGTTGTAGTAAATTATTCTCATTTTATAATCATTTTGTTGTCAAAATACAATAGTAATTTTATACAAAAAATTCCTTGTACATTACAAGAAAAAAAAATTCTTGTATTAAGAGCAAATCCGTACCCATAAATTAAGGAATATGACTTCTTTTATCCAGATTATATTTAATTTAACCTTATCTCTGAAGAGGAATTTAAGGGAAATTGATGTGTCGCAAATTATTAATATCAATTGTCCGATATGTACATTAATACATGGCAATAAACGGTTGAGTTGGACAAATCGCAACACATGCTATTGTTTTTTGGCCTCCATCCTTTTGAAACTAAAATTTTAAATGAAATGCAAAGCCCATGCAAATTATTTCATACAACCTATTAATTTTTGTGAAAAAATAAATCATTTTAATGTGTCCTCATGTGTCCTCATCAATAAATGGGATTTGCTCTCAGCACTTTTTTTAATGAAAATACTGTGTTTTGAGGAGAAAATAGCTACAAGCTGAAAACAATTTACTATTATTAGTTTTATTTAAAATAAATTAAAATATTAGTAATAAGTTGCCTTCAATTTGAAATAATTTATCTTGAAAACATTGTCATTTAGGAAGATTATAAGAAAAAAAAATTCTTGTAGAAAGAGGACTTCCAGTATATGACTATAGTAGATCCTTCGTAAGGAGTGTCTAACAATTTTTAAAATGTGTAAGAGTGAGAAATAATTTTTCAATCACAAAAATGGAATTTTTAAATAAAATTACAAAGTTATTATTCAAATTTTTTATTATAAAATTTTATTTTTATAATTAAAAATTTATATCAACCTTGCTCCAAGTTAGAAACCCATTTCCCTAGATACTTCACCCAAGAAGAAAACACCATCACCCATCTTTTCAAACAAGACTAGTCTATAACTCAACTTACACCATCTGCATAAAGCATATCCCCTCCCTTCAAATAACCTATTTGTCTACCTACACAAGTAGCTGACTAAACTTGTATTTTCTAAAAGAATTACTGATAGTGTATTTCTATATCTGGAGCAAAATAGTTTTCTCTGAAAATCCAAATCCAACCATATAAGCTTCATGAAGCCCTTATTTCTTCTGCCTTTTACTCACATATTTTCAACATTTTGCAAGGCAACATACCACCATTTTGAGGATAAAACACCCGTTATGAATTCCTATTATAATTTTATTGATGATTCAAACTCACAATATAATTTATTTTTCCTATGTGATTCTTGATGCATACTTATTTCCAAATTGGCCTTAGGTAGCTATGTAATTCTTATACTTGACAGCAAATTGATAGAAACTAGTATGCATTTTTCAAAATTTCGAAAACTTACATTACGTTGTGCTGAGTACTATATTTATAAGCGACTTTTGAAAAGCAACAACATTGGTAAAATGGACCTTGATTTGTTACCTCAATCTTTTTGTAGATGCATATGTGGGGGCATGGATCTCAATATAGAAAAGGTCCTGAATCATTGAGGGGAACTCAACCAACCGGCATGCTTAGGCTCCCATGCTATTGTTGTGCACCGGGGTGTAGGAACAACATTGATCACCCAAGATCAAAGCCCCTCAAAGACTTTAGAACCCTACAAACTCACTACAAGAGAAAGCATGGGACAAAGCCATTCATGTGTAGGAAATGTAACAAACCCTTTGCTGTGAGAGGGGATTGGAGAACCCATGAGAAGAATTGTGGGAAGCTTTGGTACTGCATTTGCGGATCTGATTTTAAGCACAAGAGGTCTCTCAAGGATCATATAAAGGCCTTTGGGCATGGCCACCAAGCTTTTGGTGTTGATGGGTTTGAAGAAGATGATGAACCGGCTTCTGAGGTTGAGCAAGATGATGAATTCATGCAGTAGTACCATGGGTGCGAATAATGGGTTTAGTTTGGATCCACTGACAGTGACACATCTCTTGCCACAAGCTGTATTGGATGCATGATACAACAGGATGTGTCATGCATCCAAGGCAGCTTATGTAGAATAAAAGTATTTCCGTTGTTACGTTAGTAGATCAATATTAAGCTCTGAAATAAATTTGGTGATGATAGGTCCTTTGGGAATTCTAGTTGCTATGAAGATGATTAAGTATATAAGGTTAGTTGAAGTAGTTGGGGAGAGCCACTTTTGATTTAAATTTCTTAGGTTTTCATTGTTGTTGTCGGATCCAAAATCGAATGAATGTTTGAATGACAAGTTGTGGTTGTTTATTACCTTTTTATAAATTTACATTATGCTTGGTACATTAAATTGTGAGCAAATGAATCACTTAAGGTAAAAGAGCTTAAGTGATAGAATTTGCATTTGGCCATCATAACTAATTTCAAATGTAATTATAAGCCCTAATATAAAAAATTAAAATTTCCACTTTCTTTTTGCTTATTGTTATAAAGGCATTTTTTAATATGACAAACAAATGCTAGTATTACAAAATAATTTAATGTTAGTACTATTTAGATATAATTTTTTTGGTTTAACAAAACCCTTATTTCCTTAGTGAAACAAATGAGATAAGAAGAAAAATATACTTCTATGTGCAAGATAAAGAATATTAATTTGTTTTTGTTTTCTACTTTTTTAACAAATTTTTACTCCAAATATTGATATAGTTGCACATCGCAATTTTGATTGGATTTTTTAAGTTAGTAACAAGTCCCAATGCTGCTCATAAAGGGAATGAAAAGATGACAATATGGGCAATAAAAATTGGAGACAAGTTCCTTCAATTGTGGCAAAGTTTGGCCAAGGTGGTCTGGTATCTAAAACAAACATTTGTCAATAAACCAAGTGACACATCATATGCATGTTATTTGGCCAATGCCAACCTTTACTAGACCTTGGCCAATAAGAGATTTTTCTATCGAGTTTTTAATTTTAGAAAATAGGTTGAGTTTGGTATGAGTGACTTGATAATATATATACTTTGTTTCTCCTAAATCTCAATAGGTAGGTAGAGAAAGGCACTTTTATTGCACCTGCATTAAACTATCTATAATGCTCCATAATAGAAAGAAAAACTCTCATTATTAGTTAGCTTTATATGATTCAAAATTTAAGGTTAATTTCGTTAAGATATTTTTATATTAGTAATTACATATCTTAACTAGAAATCCTATTAACATATATCTAATGTAAAAAGTTATAGACAAAATAAAATCCAGAGAAGAGAGGACAAGGAAATATCAGCACATTTTTTTGTATATAATGAATTGTTGTTATACTAGTATGGTGAAACACTATAATTTTAGTATGATCATATAGTATGATTTGGGCCAAAAAATTATCATTATATATTTAAGTAAAATAATAGCTAATGCAATTTGAATGCTATGATTATATACACTATATAAAATTAGTAGGTTCTGGATCATGTTGAAAGGCACCAAGATAGGGCAAATTAAGGCTCCTTTGCTTTTGAGGTTGATGATAGTGGGTGATTCTTTTCAGGCTAAATAGCTATATATCTTTTGGCTTTAATGATTCATATATCCTCCTAATATTATTTATAAGAGTCTTTACCTATCCAAAAAGTTTCAAATTGGTAATACGATAGGATGTGTCCTAGAGAAAAAGCTCACTTTTTTAGAGATTTATAGCATATAATGGATAAGAGGATATTAATTATGTTCCAAATAGTGCAGTTGTTATTGAGTTAGGCTTTTCATAATGCAAATACATCTTCTTTTTTAGGGTGCATATGATACCCTTTTGCTTTTAAGTAGTGGGGATTTGTCTTTGTTGTTAGATGGAACATGTACCAATTTTTAGAATCAATTTCTTGGACAAACCAAATCAAATGGCAATATAACTTTTTAACTTTCTAATTTCATCGTGAAAATAGATGGGTGCTTTGCAAAATATCACTGAAATTCTTTCCATGGAGTAGACCATTTTGTTGGAAAAAAAACTTTAATCACTGAAATTTCATCGTGAAAATAGATGGGTTCAATCTGAAAATTTCTTGGATTGACTCCTTAAGATTTGGGTCGTATTAGTATTTCACGAAAATTTGGAAAGTTAGCCTCTCTTTAACTAAAAAAAACAACTATTTACATGGCTTAGCATTGGGGGCAAATTTTGGGAAAAAGAGTGTCTGACTCAATATTTAGAAGTGTAAAGATGATGCATAATTGTTTAGTCACACAAACAGAATTTTATAATAAAAAAATTTAAAAATAATTTTTTAATTTCATTTGTAAAATTATATTTTTATGGCTAAAAAATCTGCCTCACTACCGTTACACTTTTATAAAAATTATTAGACACTCATCTTCCCAAATTTTGCCCCTCTACACTGTTAGTATGCCCCCACGTACTTCGGATAAGTTAGGTTTTTAATTTCTTTTGTTTCCAAAGTTAAAATGTGTTTGACTGTTTAATATATAAAAAAAATTAGAAAATTGAGTTCATAAATTGCAATCAAACAAGTCCTAAGCATATAGAAGCTCAAGTTATTTATTGATTTAGCATAAATAAATTAAAAAATAAAAATTAGATTTATACAATTTTTTGATTAATCAGAATTAAAGTCTATTATTTGGTTAAAATCTCGTACGAAGGAAACCTTCCATTTTAAGTGAGCTTCAATTGTAGAACGATTTGACATCTCAATACCCTCTTCTGATTCTTTCTTCTCTCTCCCACTGTGCACATATATATTCATCTTTGACTACAAAATTGGCAATAATGACAATGGCGGATAATATGATGGCAAATTGGTTGGTGACCGACCTAATATTATCATACTTTCTCAATGGAAAATACTTTATCTAATCACTTTTTATTTCATTTTAGAAAAATTACCTCATAGCAATTATATTATTAAATAACAGTGTAAATTCTCAACTATGGACTTTTTATAGTGCTAGCGGGAGCGCGCACATACTGCGTGTATATATCACTCAGTTGCTGAAATATTATAATTTTTTCTTTGACGCTTTGAGTGCAATTTCTTTAATTGGTGATTATAATGTGTCAGCCGTGATTTTTCACAACATTATTTATTTAATTAAACTCTTCAAAATATAATGACTATGATAAAAGTCTTTTGCTTTATCATCCATAATTTTGTGTGATAGACAAAATCTCAAAAACGAAAGTCTCCACAAAAATTCCAAAATTTACACCTAATTATTAGTCAATGAAAAAATTTGAACAAAACCATTAATAAGTTAAGCCCAATATCTTTGCGATCATCTTGTCATGAGATCATCCAAGTTCACTCAATGTTATAAATTGACATCCAAAAATAAAAAATATATGATTTGCCTATTAATTTTTAAATAATTAACTATATTATAAACATAAATATTTGTTCTAACATCTACCGGTGTAAGTTTGTTCCATTTTTGAAATATAATTTACCACAATTTATTACATGATATAAACTTTATAATCTTATCATTGACAATTATTTTAATCTTCTCTTTGTAAAATTTAATTATTACGTAACTAAATATTTATATCAATGAATCAATATAGAAAAGAGAGTATAAAATTCCATTCAAAATTTTTATGTAGAATATAGATTTTAAACTTACAAAATCAGACATCAATCACTCATTACAATATGTATTCTACAAAGTCGCAAGTCTACATAGGCTTATTAATCGGATTGGATGTGACTTGTTTGAACTCGTTTCGATCTTACTTGATGCTTCTTAGTGTAATTACTTCATTGAATTGCAAAATAGCTCAAATTTTTTAGATAGCGGTTGACATATTGATAATAGGTTTGAGTACATAGCACATGTTTTCATATTTTAATTTTACAATAAAATGATTTAATAAATGCAAAATATTTGCTTCAATTATTATGATATCATCTGATTAGATTACAAGAAGATTTATCTACATGGTTATGAATAAATAGAAAGATATACTAACATTTATCAACAAGGGTTGTGATATACTTATCAATAGATTAAGATGGCTTTTTAAATTTACAAATATGACCTTATATGGTTGAACTCTATAAAAAAGTATGACATATTAGGGGAGTTGGTACTTTTAGAATAGAATTAGATTATTTTCTAAAAACCTTGGAAGCCTTAAAAATTGTAAAATCGGCGAAATTATATCATAACTGAAAATTTGACAATTATTATAAAGGAGATACGTACATCAAATTCCAATCCTACTAGAAATTACTAATTACAAGATTTATGGAAATTAATTACTTATCAACAATACAAATATTAAATAATTCAAATAAATATTGTAAGTTTCAATGATATATTTTTTAGACTTACCTAGTGTACTAAGATAAAGTGTTGGGATTCTATTCTTCACAAAACAAAAAATCAATTTTATTGCAAGCAAACGTAAGCTTACTGAGTACTCTTGTGGCACCAATTATCAAAACTCAATTTAGAAAGATAAGTTCTACTATCTGTTGATTATGTATATGTACAAAGCTTGGTTACTCGAAGTGCCGGTTTCCGTTTTCCTTTTTTTTATATATTTTTATACCGCATTTTTGTTTTCGTTTTCGTTTCTCCTATCGATTCCCGCTTCCGTTCCCAATTCAACAACTATGGTAGAAACTATTCAAACATTGTAAATTTACTTAAATATTTATAACTTGTGTGCAATGTACAATTACACATACTTATTACTAATATACTACAATTAAACAGTCTAAAGAAACCTCATCCCAAGACATATATATTAACCAATATAATTTACTTTATTTTCCATTGCATTTATACCATTGTTAACATCACCAAATCCTTCTTAAGGAAAACAAATATTTAATAAATACTTTGTATTCATATTCTGGAACAAAAGCAGACAGTTTTGTCCCCCTTGGCACGAATTACTAGATTTCTGTGTTACTATTTATTTCTCATCCCAAGACATAGTTAACTTTAGAAGAAGATTTGCAGCAGAGCAAGCCATGCACAGAAGAGAGAGAGGGGTAGAGAGCGAGGGATTTTTTTTTAATTTTAAAAAAATTAAAAAATTTAATATAGATGCATTAATTTTTTTAATTAAAAATAAATAGATTTATTTGTTTAAAATTTGAAAACAAACAAACCCTCACGTGTTGCAATTGATTTCAACTTTTACTACCATAACGTAGCTCACGTTTCTTTTCTTTATGCATTTGGACGGTTTTGTACATATTCTTATTAATTCTGCATGACCTGCAATTAGGGAACTAAAATTTTTTAGTCATGACAAATTGTGTATAGAAGAATTAAATATAGTAATCATAAATATATTCAACGTCTGAAGAGGAACACATATAAGAGGAAACTGTATCAATAAAAATAATGTGGAAACAAATTGTTCCACATTTTTTAACAAAAATGGACCCCAGTCAATATACCATATGTTCTTTAATTAATTTATACATTTGCATAAGTATCATATACGAGGGAGTTGATAGACATGAGAGAGGATCTTAAGCCCTTGTAATTGATGGGGATATAATTCACTAGTGAACATTTTTTTGGACACTATCTTTTGCTCGTTGATTTTGCGGTTCTGATATCAACTATTTAATTGGAGTGAAAAAGTTACCAGAAGCTTGTGAAAAATAGGCACATAATTTTAGACAAAAAGTAAAAAGTAAATTTGAATACAAATTACCAACAAAAGTTCAAAACTAAAATTAGATAATTTTTGTTGGACAGTACAATAAAGAAAGTTGTCTTATTGTTTGTGGATGGAATAAGTACTATCTAAAACACTCGCCAATTGAAACGTAAACAACAATTTCTAATTAATCATATAAATAATTCCTGCCCAATTATTTTTTTACCTGCCCGAATTGTTAATTTTCTTTTATGTCATTCTCCTTTATTCCCCCCAAAATGAGGAATAATGAATCAATTTTTCTGAGAGAACATTGCTTCTTTTATATGAATAAATAATTATACTCTAAGGACCCAGTAGATAAAGAAAAAGGGTAAAAGGGAAAATTGAGTCCACCCCATAATTACTATCATTGAAAAGAGAACGTAAATTATCCAAGTGGAACAAAAAATCTTATTTGGATTATAGCTAGCTAGAGAGATCCATGTCATATGACCTAATTGGATATCTCCCATGCTAAAGTTATTTTTCTTCACGCTATTTAATTTTCCGTGAGGATTTATAAAATAAAGATAATTTTAAAAAAACGAATACAATTGTGTCCATTATTTTACGATCATATTTACAATTTTTGTTTTATGCAACAAAGTTTTATCAAACATATACAATTTGAGAGTCGTCGTTGGTATATAGGGTTATTTGGTTGCAACTTTTAATAAAATAAGACTACTTATTTTTTACTATGAAAAAATATGGAAGTATTATACTTAAAACTTATAGTTTAGTTATCCCAAAATAACAAATAAATGCAACTTAAAAGTTGAACAACTAAATACTATTTCAATTTTTTAAAAGCTAAAAAGCTACAGCTTATAAGTTGCAACCGAACAAGCTATAATTGAATGAAACTTGCATGTACCATGGCGCAAATCACAGTGGTTCACGTTTGTAGTCATACATATCATGTATAAACACGACGTATATATTTTATGAACAATCAAATAGAGTTGATTATATTACAAATGAAGAGGAAGAAAGGCTATGTATGTGAGAAAGGGGCAGAGTTGGTGAAAAGAGACAGTGAAATTAGTATACTGGGATATATACATTATTAAAAAGTTGATTAAGTCTACTTACACATCATTCTTACGTTAGGAAAAAGTGAAATTGGTTTTGTTTCGCAGGTAGTTGTAGAAAACAGGTTTAGTTAGTGTCTGTTTGGATTTGCTTCTAGATTTATCTTTTTTTAACTCTTTGTGGCCTTTTATTGTAATTTTTTTTCCTTTCGTTTGTGTGTGTGTGTTAATCACATAAAATCTAAAAAAAATTAAAAAATTAACCAGATAAACCTAATTTCCCCCCATTTTAAAAGTCATGAGATGTTTAAAAACTAAAATAAAAAAATAAACAATTAGATAACTAGTGTTGAAGTTGATTTCTTTCCCTAATTAGTTGTGCTAGTGCTAATCGCGTTTTATTACACCAAATGTATGCGCCATTGGTTTAGGGCTGAGCTGGCACACAGGCTGTGATGATTGGTTGGCATTAAGGCATTGGTTAGTGAGGACTTATAGACGATTGACTCGTGTCAATCAATTCTAACCCACTGTTTAACTATTACAGTACTAGTAGTAATAATAATAATAAAATTGGAGCAAAAAATTGTAGGCATAATTTGTTCACAGATAATTGTATCCATATAATTGTGCTTACAAGAATATATATACAGGAATGGGCTTGCAAATTTTGTGCTTATTTATAGGAACGAAGACGCCCGTGCAAGTATTTTAGAACATAAAACTGTCACCGAAACATAATATCAATCGAAATATGCATAGAAGTATCAAATGCGCGCATATTATTTCACTTTACTCCACAGAAAAAAATAATGAGAAAACACACACACACACATTACTTGTCATGAGCAAAAGCATAAAGCTATTGGCTCTTACTCTTGACCAGTAATCTATTATTCGTCATGCACGCCTTGATTGCGACTAAGTCTGTGCACACCAAACCCTCTTAAACCCAGCAAAGAGAGAGCTTTGCACACTGAGTTATCTATATATCTATAGATGTATAATAGTGTAAGGCCCCATCAAACCAAAACCCAAGCCTTTGATTTGCAACGAATTTCTTTTTCTTGTTGAGTGGCAAAAAATTGCTAAGAACATAAACGTGTTTGTTTTTGTCGAAACTAATGGTTACTGAATCTTTATCTCCACTGTGATTAGCATCAACAAGGTAAAGAAAAACATATCCTCCATCCTTCAGTTTTTGTCGATCGGCATTTTTGAAATGTGTTAAAATCTGTTCCTCAAACTCCCTTTTCGGAAGATAAAGGAAATTGTTGCCCGGCCTTACGTCTTCCGGTGTCAGTTTTATGATTATCATTGGAAAATGTTTGGGGAATAAATGGAACAAAGGG
This sequence comes from Embelia ribes, assembly GCA_001753735.1. Taxonomy (NCBI): domain Eukaryota; kingdom Viridiplantae; phylum Streptophyta; class Magnoliopsida; order Ericales; family Primulaceae; genus Embelia; species Embelia ribes. Next base: position 13,322 of record MKEJ01092795.1, read on the forward strand.
AATAATTATGTTATTTGTAGACTCCTTTATATACTTAGCCGATATCAATTAGAAATTATTACAAGATTCGCGATATTAACAAAATGAGATTTTCCCACGTTTTCTTCCATTTAAAAAACAATATATTCATCATGTTTTGCCATTAATCTTTGTGAACACAATCTTTAAAGGATTCAGATTTTATACATACTGCCATTCAGAATGAGTGACATTGAATTTGTGTGGATGTCGAGACAATATTTTAATGAGTATGGGTCCACAAAATCCTATGTGGCGTATTGTGAATGGCAGTATGTAGAAAATCCTAAATGCATAAAATTTCAATCCATCTTTAAATAGTTCAATGCAATATTTATTAATTTGGCATGATTGATAATACTATCTTTTAACCATTCTCAAATGGTATTGTTCCAAATTTTACATTTTTTAAAGAGAAAATTGATTCATAACAAGATTTTATTACCTCGTTGGGCTTGGTATATTAGGCATGATTGATAATAATATCTTGCTGGTATTGATAAAAATATCTTAAATTATATTGTCCCAAATTTTAGATTTTTGTAAGAGAAAACTGATTCATTAATTTACAAGAGTTTTATTATCTGGTCCGACTTGGTATATTTAGTAAAAATATATATATATATATATGGGCGGGCTTGAAAAAGGCTGTTTACGTAATATTTGAACCGGGCCAGTTTGAGTGTCCTTTTATTTTGAGGGGATAATAAACATCCAGAAAATCATCCTGAGAAAATATATAGGTATTAATATTATATTTTACTTTGAAAATATAATCACCATAAAACATCTAACCAAGTGGAGTAAGTATTGTAAATAATTTTGTTGCCAGTAAGTGAATTTTTTTTCTTTCATTAATTAATTTTCTAGTGCAGAGCGACCATTGTCTTACACTCTTTGGAATTTTTTTATTTTGTTTTCAAAAATTAACTTCATAAAATTTTTGTTGTGCTCAAAAACCACCATTAAAATCAGGGATCCAGAAGTTCTTGATTTTAGTGATTGCAAATACTTATCATTACCTTACCATTCATTATTTCAGGCACAAAATATTTGCAACCCTAAGACAATGCTAAACCACAAAAGCAGGAAAATAGGAATATTTAAGGGGGAGGGGAATCCATTTCTGGAAAATCATTTCTCCCCTATAAAACCCTTTTCACCATCTTCAAATTTTCTTCAGGTCTGCATTCAAGAGAATTTGTACTCCGAAGAAATTAATTATTCTAGAATTCTGCAACAGATAATTATTCGTCATGGACGTGAAGAAAATCGCTTGTGCCGCCCTCATCTCCGCCACTACCATGACTGCTGCCATGGCGGAGCTGTCGGCTCCGGCTCCTGGACCCTCCAGTGATGCCACCACGGCATTCCCCGTTGCTGGCTCTTTGATTGCCAGTTTTGTCATTTGTTGCCATGTACTTCAATTGAGACAAGTTCAAAAAAGGTCAACAAAAGGGCATATAGATGTGCTTGTATCATTGCATTTTTATATTAACGTTGATGGAGTAAAATGAATTGTAAAAAAAAAAAAAAAAAAAACTGCTTTATGTTCCCTGTATGTATCCATTTCGCATTACTTATAATGCATATCTGATTGCAGCACCTCACATCCTATACGCTACAATCGTAACAGCTTTATATTAAATTTGATGATTATAGTTTGAAACGGTCTTTTATATCCCAACTGTTGAATCTAAATTAAAACTGAAACGACAACAGGGAAGTAGGATGTCAAGGACTCCATTACACGAGGATGTGATCCCGTATATGAATCGAACATGGAAGCACTTTGTGACTCTAGAATTATAAAACCAACTCATCCAAAAGCAATTATATCAACGCATAGCAAGAAATCGCTATAGTACATGCATACATGATAGTGGTAACTCAAGAAACATTCCTATAAGCATTTAGATACTCCATACTAGTAATTTGCTTTCGGCACATAACTTGAATACTTGAGAATAAACAAATAAGAAACTCAAAGTGCAAGCCCAAACAGTTCCAATTAGATTACATGTTAATTAGCCACTCCATACAGTTTATCTAACTGCATCGAAGGGGCAAAAAAGGAAAGGAAAAACTAAGTTTGAAGCTGGGGTTCAGACAGTGTAAACCCCCAACGAATACATCTTTTCAAACACTACAAGCTTCTAAAAAAACATTTGCTAACGAACAACTCTCGCAACACGCATGTCAACAACAATGTACAGAGGAGAAGATGAACAAACCTCAAGTTGAAGAATATTTGATTAGGCTTTTAGTCAACCAAATAGCTGTTTCTCTAGATGAAACCACTTCTTCGCCAAACGGTTTTAGCACAGTAGCAAGCTCTTCGAGCTTATCTTGTTTTAGTAACTGTGCACAAAGCTCTAGTAGAGACTCGAGTGCATCCGCTCTTTGCTTGTTTGAGTCGCTCAGAGACGAAACATCGCTAGTTTTCTCATTCATCACTTCGCCTGCATTTTTTACTGTTGCTTTCACCTCACCATTTTCCATTTCGTCCAAACAATTTTGGACTTTTTCATCAGTTTCGTACTCTACCTCAATAATTTCTTCCGGTTGCTGAAAATCTAAGGCATTAGGGGGACCTCTCTTCTCATTTTCTTCATTCTCAAGATTTGGGCTCATTGTAGTTATCTCTTCATCATGCAAGTCATTGCTTTTTGTTTCCGAAGAATTAGAATTCCTCTCGTAGAAATTATCTCCTTGGCGAGAGGTTAACTCACACGTAGTGGCATCTAATTTACAAGGACCCAAATCACCACCTATTGAATCCTCGGGTATGAGAAAGAGATTTTCATCATCTTTTCCATTCAAGGGAATGAATTCATCACTTGAATCTTCATTTTTAGAAGAGACGAGTAAATCAAAAGTAGTAATGTCTTTGCTGCTCAAAGCATCGCTGTTATTGGAGACACTTGGCGAGCAACTTGTGAAATCAACTTTTTTCACAAGGCTGTCCTCTTTTAGGTTTAAGGGAGCTAGCGTGTTTCCATTTTCTTCCATTTTTGGCATGAGATCCGTTTCTCCGTTCTCTTTGCTACTGGTCGATCCGCTAGATGACAGCCTTCTTCTTGGTTTATCTTTGGGACTGGGAAATACTGGGAGAAAGACAGGAGCTGGGTTGTGGCAACGGAGGAGATAGGGCTGAAGATGGGGATGCCGTAAGAGATCAGCAGCCTGCATTACAAAATTGGACAGTGTTGTGTCATTTTATAGCAAAGTTTTTCAAAACAAACCTGGCAACAATGATTTCATCGAAATGGAACATTTTGAGGTGTAAATGAACTTACAGTGGGCCTGTGCTCTGGAGTCTTCCTCAGCAAAGTCTTGATAATTTGTCTCCTGCATTATTAAACAATGAAAATATGATCTGATTGTGAACAATGGGGAGGAATTATGGGGAACAATAAAACTTCATGATCCTTCAGTTTTGGAGATTGAAACATCTCTGAGAGTTTTTTTCCAAAAACAACAATAACTTCTCAGACAAAAAGATTTATTTATGACTTTGGCAAGAGGTTTTCACCCTCTACAGCAAAGATGCACACTAATACAATTCATAGTCACATTATATAGCCTTGTGTCAAAACTCAAGAACATTTATATAATAATATAAAAGCCAGGTCTCGTGCCGAGAACGCAACAAGTGGCACTCTAATTTTGTGCCAAGTGGTAGCCCAAATACAAGAAGTGTAAAACCAATTTGATGGCCTACCGTTACACACACTTGGTGCATAACTTACAATTCTGGAGTACAACACGAGTAATTCTAGAGTTACAATTCTGCTATGATTTCAAATGACAATTTACTACAAGTATGTATTGTTTAACTTATTGAATGAGGAAGTTTATAATGAATCATGAGAAAAATGTAATTTGTATTAAATAAAAATTCAAAATTCAATTGGCATTATAAATTAGCAGTATTACTTGAAGTGATTGAACCAAAAGCCAAAAAAGTAAGAGAACAAATATATAAATTCTAACTTAAAAATAAAGTACTACGTTGTGTTTTCTCAAGGTCATATTTTTCTGAAAAAAATTATAAGCATCGGCTCCTTAAAATTTTCTTTTTCACCTTCAAGTAGACTCACATATTCTTAAAATAAAAATACAACTTCAACTCCCTAAATTTATTTTTTTACCTTCAAATGGACTCATATATTCTGAAAAAAAAAATACAATCAAAATATAACATCTCATTTTCATTTCGTTCAGAAATCCGATTATGACTATGAAATCAATTAAAAAATGTATAAAGGAGTAAATATAATAATTGTTGCACGTCAATCACAATGATATAATTATTTAGGTAAATAGAAAATTCTAATATAATATTCATGTTCAATTATATATAATAATAAAAATAAAAACGTAACCCCGCAAATAAAAAGCATAAAATTCAAAATAATAATTTCCCCTTTTTCTTATATAAATGTAAATGTTTAAATACTTATTAGATACTACCATTACTTTTTTCCAATCATAATTAAGTTTTTCCTTTTTCTTATTTATATATATATAAATGTTTAAATAATTATTAGATACCAACGTTACTTTTTTTCAATCACAATTATCCAGAAAAATCAACTCATTAAGAAAAATCATTAATAACATAATAAATTCGATTCAACTCATTACGAAAAATCATTCAAATTCCATCAGTTTTTTTACATCAAATTGTTCAGATTTCAAGGCGATGCATTTATTTCTCTATAAGTATGTATTTATTTGTTCAAGATAAATTATTCAAATTCCATCCATTATTTTACTTCAAAATTTTCAAATTTAAAAATATTGTAACGGCTAACACCATTCTCTCTCTATTTTTAGTTCCATATTAGATAGTTATTAGGTACTACAGTTACTTTTTTTCAATTATAATTATTAATATAATTAAATGAATGATAAATATTGTTAAATTACCGATGTATAAAAGCCTCTTAGCAAAACTAAAGAGTAGGAAAATCATTCATGTCACTTAATAATTTTCAATTGCAAGTCATTAATAACATAATAAATTCAATTCAATTCAATGCATGATAAATAGTTACTAGGAAAAAAAAGAATTCCATAAGATAAATGATTTTCATTTATAAGTTTATATTGTTACTGCATATATAACAAAAAACTTAGGTTACCTATCAAATTTTTAATTTAAAAAGTGATCTTTCAATTCAAATTATAAAATCATATTACTCACAAATTAGAAAGTCACCCTATACATTGGTATAACCTAAGATTAGATCTAAATTCATGTTTCATGATTTTGCATATTACTATGGAATTATTTAAATGTACAGTTCATATAAAAGTATTTTTAAATTAGTTTATTAGCCAAGAAAAAGTTACACACAAATTGTTTTCTTTGATTGTTTCTATGTCTGGATACTATTCCAACCAAAATTTAATGTACTAGTGTATTTTATGCTATCAGCAAATCATTCCTTCACAATTGAAAAAAAAAATTTGATTTCACATATTGATTAATCATAAACAAAAATTTCTATTTATGAAAGTTTTGTGGGTAGAGAATATTTATCCATATAATTAATATCTCTGCTCAATAGATTTATGCACAAAAGAAACAATTTAAAAATAATTAATAAATATAAAAAATAAATAAATTTCACTTGCAATGCTTGGGCTTCACACTAGTTACTCTATAAAAGGTCAAGAGCAAAGGAAGTCACATATGCATAGGAATAATTTTTTATGATAAAACCTAAGGTTGGTTAACCGTCTCAAGAAAAAGGAACTTACAATGTGGATGAATATACAATTGGGAGTGGAGAAATCAAGGATCTGTTAATCTTGTTGATAAGTCCAGCCACGTCCTGTCAATTTAAAAGGCGGATTTACACTAACTTTCTACCTAATCGGCTGACCAGATATTCAATGCTTTCCGACATTCACAACGAATGAAAGCTACTTACAAGAGCCTTGAATGCCGGTTGATGGGCAGCTATCTCAAACATACAGCAGCCTAAAACAAGACAAAAATGAATGAGAGTAAAATATGTAATCTATACACTAGAAGATTAATGCATCTTTAGTAGCTAGTTCATAATGTAGACGGCCTTTTTGTAATGACTGTGAATACTAAGCTTTGGAATGACTGGTTTGCAAAACCGACACATGCAACAAGCTAATACCACTAAGTAGGTAACTTACCAAGAGACCACATATCAGATTTATAGCCATAAGGAATATTTTCAAGGAGCTCAGGACACATGAAATTGGGAGGGGGAGTTCCAACAACCTACAAGAGACAGGTTCCAAAAAAAATCACACAAAAGGCAGTTATCAACAAGTTTACTTTGCTTCCACTAAAAGAATAGTCATTTACTTTACGACTAAATATTGCAGATGGAGCAGAGTCTTCGGTATTGAGTAGTTTTGTAAGTCCAAAGTCACCTATGCAACCAGTGCAAGAAGAAAGCAGTTTAGGCAGAAGTGGAAACAAGAGTGATAACAGATAAACAGAGAGAGTGAGAATGTAATATCTTGTGAGTTTTCCCTTCTCACCTAGCCGAATTTCATTCTCTTTGGTGAGAAAAATATTAGAGCACTGCAATTGATGAGTTTAAGTTAGAACTGGCATTTATTTTACAATATAATAGTAATACATCATACGCATATATACCTTCAGATCCCCGTGAACGACACGATTGGAATGCAGGTAGTCTATGGCTAGTAACAGTTGAGTCATCCATTTACATAGTTTCTGAAAACAAAGTACAGTAAGCAACTCGACTAATACGAATAGGTGCCAAATTAGCCAGTAATCCAAACTAACGTAACATTAGTTCTTATTACCTCTTCCGAAAATGGTTTTCCCCTGGCCTTCCTCATTATTTCAGTCCTGAAATTCACAAAATGATTCTAATACCCCTATCCAATCTTTTTATCGAAAGTAAGAAGGGAAAACATATACAATGTAGAGATGCGTATATGAATTACCTTTAAATTGCTTCTAATCTAAAAGTTTTGAAATTTGAAATTCTATTCGCTTTTGCCATAAAATTCCAAATCTAATAGATTTAACCTGTGATTACTGTTAACTTACATGTCACCTCCTTCACAGTAGTCAGTCACAACACATAAATGGGTTCCCTGCACGTTGAAATTAAAAAGACTGTTAGCAAAGGGTAAAACCCAGTAACTCTTATCTAATTCTCTAAGTAGCAATGTCAGCTAAACAATTATTCAAAGTAAATGGTCGTATAAAAAAAATGATGTCCTCAGAGCTAATTGGATCATGGGGAAAGAAAACAAACACTAAACAGTCAAATTATTGCTGCGCTGATGCAGTATTTTCTACACAGATCTGTAAAGAAAGGACTATTCATTTACCTTATCAATCCAAGCATCTTTGACCTCCACGATATAAGGATGATTTAGTTTAGCCATCAAGTTCATCTAAAACAACAAAAAAAATGGAGATGATAGGAAATGATTTTAGTCCTGCATACCTTTTTGATTTCAAACCCAAATCAAAACTCATGTACAATCTAAGAAGCACAGATACAGCTGCGGGTGCGGGTG
>MKEJ01092800.1:0-11657 GCA_001753735.1 Embelia ribes
ATTATTATTTGATAAAATCAGAACTAACAATAGGATCATTAATTAAGTTTAAGACTTTATGAGAAATAAAAAAATTTGACAAATATTTAAAGAGAATTTTAAAAATTCAACTCTTAAAAAGTGTTTGACTTTGTGGTTTTCAGTTAAAATTATGTTTTAGTTTTTCGATTACTAATCTCAGTTTGTTTTAACAATTGATATTGGGAAGGAAAATTAATTTGATTTATTTTTCACTTGATAATTTTGTGAACACAGAGATCACATATGTATATATTTTTTGGATGATCTCAGCCATAATTTCAATCCAAGTAATCAAACTTCCTTCAAATTCTTCTAACCCTTTATACATATGAACATACATATCTACATATCTACTAAAAATTAAAATTTATATAAATATATATCTATATTCTACACAAAGACGTAAATTTGTAAAACTTTTACATAATTAATTACATAAATCTTATATTATGGGTTCGGGTCGGGTATATTGAGTTAGGTGTCTGATCATATGGGTATATAGATTATACCCGATATCTCATCCGGTACCCGATGGGTTAGATCAGGCACGATAGAGTTCAGGTATTGGGCAAGCTTGGGTACACTTTTTTCAGGTCGGGTCGGATCGGATTGCGGGTAATGGATAAAATTGACCATCCTAATATGCTTGTGATTTTAATAGTTTTTATTATGGTAAGTTTCATTATTTTAAAATCCTAATTTAATGGGATACATGTCAAATAATTGTATGCACAAATATTGCAATTAGAACAAATTTAGTTGGAGGGGACAATTTTTATATACACTAAAGGTGATACATGTGCCATGATGTGGAATTGCTTTATTATAAATACCAGCACATGCACACGTACTCTGCACATAATTCATAAATTTATTTTTTAACAAAATATTGCATTCTAAAATAAAAACAAAAATTAAGAAATTATTTCAAATATTTTTTAATAAAAATGTGAAAGTATTATAGTTACCATTTATTGAGATTTTAAGTATACATCATATAGAATTTTCAAAGTACATTCGTGAACTCGTGACACTAATTTGTACTTGCGACACTATATTTAGTGAGTAATTGTAAATTATAATTCCTTAACTTTTGATTTTTTTATTTTAAATTACTTTAGTTTTCTTTTTGTGATAATTATCAATCCAAATATTTAATGATACAGTATAATCACTTAACAAAAGATATGCAAGTTAAAAAGACTTTTGTTACGAAAAAAAAAAAAACGATAAAGGGCAAATTTTAAAGAAAAGTTGATAAAATACTTTGTGGAGTTAGTACTTTTTATAAATTAATAATATTTAGATTAGAAGATATTATGAAACTCTAGGATAGAGTAATTAAGTATAAGTTAAAATAGAAATACTATGATTTGGAAAATCAATTTGGGTTTATGAAATACTATGATTTGGAAAATCAATTTGGGTGTATGCTTGGGAGAGCGACTATGGAGGCAATTCATTTATTAGCGATAACTAATTGAGAGATATAGAGTGAGGAAGAGGCGCATACATATGATTTTTATTGATTTGGAGAAAGATTATGATAAAATTTTAATAGATTTACTTGGTGGAATTTGACAAAGAAATTGGTAAAAACACCATAAATATATAAACATTATTAAGGAAGTGTACGAGGGGTTCAATTATCAATGTCAAAATATGTAGTAGCATGTTCGCAATATTATTAAGGTTGCATTAAAGCTCAACACTAAGCCTTTTTTTGTTAGCAATATTAATAAGCGAGTTGGCAAGATACATCCAAACCGAAATGTTATAGTGTATAATATTTGTTGATGATATAGTTTTGACTGATAAGATTAGAGTGTACATAAATATAACAACTAGAAATATGGAGACATATTTTAGAATCTCGCAGTTTTAGGCTCAGTAGATCAAAAACTGAATATATGGAGGGTTGTTTTAGTGGAAGTTGTATGGTGGATCTGATTGTGGTTACTTTATGTCGGGTCCCGAATCCTGTATAACCCGGAGGCACGAACTGTGATCCCTTTTAAAAGAAAAAGAAACGAAAAATATATAGTTTAAGAAAAAAAAATAAAATGAAATTCACTTATACAGCGCTTTCTTTCACATCTCATTCCACATCATGAATTTCATCAAAATATACAAAAGAAAAATAAAAAGAGCCTTCATACAGCCTGTGTATTAACTCAAAAGTAAATACCATGTTTACAACTCCACTCAAGCTACATGCTTGAACAAATTATAAAATATACAACCCACGAGTCTATAAAGAGTATATTACACTTTTGTTCTAGTTCGAACAACCTTAAAGGTTACAACAAAGTGTAATAAAAATACCATCTTCTATAACTTCATACTTCGAATAAATACAACAATATAAACTTCAACTACAATACTTCTATGGCCAAATAACTAATATAAGTGTGGCCAAACAAAACATCTTCTAACACATTCATCTTAAAAAATATATGCACAAGAAAACATCGGGCCATCTCAAGGATGCCTCTCACTAGCCTCCGCACCTACAACAATGTTATGATACAAAATGGAAAAGAAAAATGCACGAGTTAGTCTACTAAATAACTCATACATATGATGCTATGCGGTGCCATAAGATGCAAACATATCACATATAAGAATGGATGCTATACAACTCGACGACAACTTCGACTTCGCAACTAGATTTCAACTTATAAAAATTTGGGATTAGCATCTAAATTCATTTTCTCCTAAAGTAAGGTTACTTCATGAACCTATACTATAAATCGCTCCCTTTGTGGAACGTCGATTGTTTATTTTCCTGATCAGATTTTCCGATTTTCACGGTAAGGCTCGAGCCTTCTCTTTACTTTCTTCTAAAACTTCATAAATTTGACACTTGTCCCGAAAAAAGGAAAATAACTCAATATTTCTATGAATGCAATGCCAACTTCCTTCAAATATAATCATGTTCAAAAGTTCAAGTTTTAACAATCAACTTCATAAAACGTTATTTTTCACTTCGATAATAAAATTGAGCATTGCTCTTTCATTTAGAATTCAAAATTTTCTCTTCACTTATTTTTTAAAATGAAAGCTTAAAATTGTTTAAGAAAATCAATTTCCAATTTCTCGTTTGTCAAAAACGTCACTTTGGTTCAAAACGTGAATAATGCCACTTCAATAAATTAATGCCAACACATATAATAATTTAATTCAATCAACTTCTAATCATGCTTCATTCTTTATATAAACGAGTTCAAACAACTACAATTCATGTCTAATTCACTTCAAGAAATCATGTCACAACTTCATAAAATTTACACGTAAGATACACACATAAACTTATGCGTATATTATTATTTCATAGCCTACTTGTAACTACTACTACGCTAGAATACTTCTAAGAACTAATCGTTGAATAGCCCCAAATCATCTTCTTCTTCACCCTTAGGTTTGATCTAGCTATCGAACCCGAATCAACCATACCTACATATAAAAATAATCCCTGCGGAATAAGGAACAAGAATAACAACTTTAATTTTACGTACGAACCAAGTATAGAAATCGAAGTATAATGAACGAATAGGACAAAATTCGTGACTTACCTCAAAATGATTTCTATACTCCAAGGATGAGGAATCTACCCTTAGAATTCGGATTCGCCTTTGAGAACCAGATAGAATTGGACCTTGAAGTTCAAAATTACTTTCCTTCTCTCTCTCTCTCTTCTCTCTCTCCCTCTTTCTTCCTTTAATGTTTTGGAAATAATAGGAAATGAAGAGGAAAGGTGTGTTATAAAGTCAAAAAATAATAGGGTTCATGAACTTTTTCACGCTGACTGGGTTTACCGATACAGAGACTTGGTGCACCGGTACCCACTGTGTACCGGTATGCTACTCTGTGTGTCGGCTTCTAGTGAGTTTTGAACCGAATAGAAGGGTCTGTGTATCGGTACCGAATCTCTAGGTGCCGGTACTTTCTGTGTACCAATACATACCTCTTGTGTACCGGTACTCAGGCCCATAATAGAATCTCAACTATCAGCAAACCTCTGAAACCCTCCACAATGATAACCAACTCTAGCATTCCTCTCAACACATTACGACAACACTAAAATCTCGTTACTTATAGTACATTCTATACTAAGGCAACAAATCTTCTTACTTCAATACCTCTAGAATCATGCTCAGACTTCTACTTCCTTCTACAATACGTCATACACTTTTGTTCTACAATAATATAATAATAATAATATATATGCTTCAATAATATTATTATAAATACAAAAAATTTACTAGGAATTTCAGAGACGTTACACTTTAAGTCGGGAGATGGTACCAAAGACTAATCATATTCGATATCCAGAATCACTTCTACAAAAAAACAGTGGGATAGAAAAATATGTCAATCACAAAAACCCAGTAAAATGAATGAAGTAGAGAAATGCATCTGGAGTTTTATATGATCACAATATGCCTTATGTTTTGAAGGAAATTTATATAAGATTGTAGTGCAACCAGTTTTATTGTATGTAAGTGAGTGTTGGACTACTAAAAAATAACATGAAAACAAGATGAGGGTAATAAAGATGCATATGTTGAGATGGATGTGCGAAAAAAGTAAGAAAGATATAATTAGAAATAAAGAGATTCGTGTTAGGTTTGGAGTGACGACAATCGAAGATAGGATGAGAGAGAACTTTTTAAGATTGTTTGAACTTATAAGAAGGAAACTTGTGAGTGTATCGTTAGAAAATGCGAGAGAGTTGGAGTGAGAATAGAAAGGAAAGATAGAGGTAGATCTTATACTATATGGATACAAATATTATATAAGTACATGAGCATAATAATGTTGGACAAGTAAATGACTTTTGATAGAAATGAGTGGCGTCCAAAAATTCATATTAATGACCTGACGTAATTTCTTATTTTGTTTTATTTTGCTAACCTCAATTTATTGGGATTTCTAAGATTTGGATGACGATGAAGAATCATACATATAGCAATTTCACCTGCCATAATGATTTCATTAATGTAGGTAAATCTAAAGTTGAAATATGAAAATTTATTAAAAACCAAACAGACTATTAGCCTACGGTTCTGTCTATAACATATATACGCTAATTTATTTACTATGGAACCTACTTTCATTATTTGATCTTCCATCCCCTAAAATAGAAATTGTTCGAGGAAAAGTGATTATCTAAAAGTTATTACTCAGGAAATTCTTGGGCATTATTCGTGTTTGATCTTCCGTTACGCTACAACTTTGGGTTTATTTTCTTGCGATGCGACAAATCAGGTTCATGAAGTAAGGTTCTTGATTCTGTGTGTGGGAAGGTTCAGCGGAATTCCAAACATACCAGAATTTCCACCAGGTAAAGGCCCTCAAGTGTTTCGGGGAAAGGTTATGCACTCTATGGACTATGCTATGATGGATTACGACGCTTCTCAAGAAATGGTTAGAGGAAAACGTGTTGTCGTTGTGGGGCTCCAAAAATCAGCATTGGACATTGCAATGGAGTGTTCAACTGCTAACGGTAAGTAAATGTGACATGAATGACTTAAGAACAATTTGATATGTAATTTTCAATGCTTGATCATATTCGGATTGTTGAGTATGAAGATACCATACACTATTTTTAGCAGTTTATATATTTATTTATTTAGGGTTGCACCCATAGTATAAATATTTTTCTTTCTGCAATTGTAAACTTTATCTCTCTTATAGTCAAACACTCTTAGTTTGAGTGGCCACAAACGTAATTAGTTTTTGTGCATTCTTTGTCTCTTGTTATTTGATTTTTCGGATTAGCCTATATTTTGAAAGTGATCAATTCATTTTGCATTGTCCTCTTACTACGCATTCAGGGATAGATCATCCGTGTACGGTAATATACAGGACGGAGCACTGGATTATCCCGGATTTGCAACCATGGGGTGTTCCGCTTGCACTTCTTTACCTAAACCGCTTCTCTGAGTTATTAGTGCATAAACCCGGGGAAGGTTTCCTTCTCAGCCTCCTTGCGACCTTGCTTTCGCCACTGGTAACTATACCTTATCTATCTAAAGTCATGATAAATACCGCACCCGTTAAAACAACATACCTCCTTTTTTAAGATGAAGCTTCAGTAATATTACTCTTATCTTATTTTTCAGAGATGGGGATTCTCCAAGTTCGTTGAGAGCTACATAAAATGGAAGCTACGCCTTGCCAAGTTTGGGATGGTACCGGCACATAGTTTCTTGCAACAACTCAGTTCTTGTTTGATCTCAATAGTGCCAGATCACTTCTACGACAGGGTCGAGAAAGGAAGCATCAGATTGAAGAAAGCTACAAGTTTTGGCTTCTGCAAAGATGGGATCCTGATTGATGGTGAAGATGCAGCTTTAGATACAGATATGGTCATACTGGCTACTGGTTTCAAGGGTATCGAGAAACTTAAGAACATTTTTGTGTCGCCAACCTTTCGAGATTACATTACTGGTTCGCCTGATGCACCCTTACCCCTTTACAGGTAAGAATCTCAATTCAAAGTTAAAAATCATTCACGTACCATCAACCATGCAATAAAACTATTTTTAAGAAAAGATAAACACACGTGATATAACCCTTGTTCGTATAGCTTTTGTGCATGATTTTGTGTTTGTATATCATTATTGATTAGAATTTTGTGAACGCATTTCAATATATTTGATGGTTCTGCAGCTTATATATTGATTGTTTCAATTTCTTTCTTTTACAAAGGGTTCGGAGATGAGGTGCCGATGGCTAGCAGAGCTTCTTGATGGCACGTTCAAGTTACCAACCATTAAAGAGATGGAAAAAGACATAGCAGGATGGGCTGACTACATGAAACGATACTCTGGCAAAAACTATAGCAGATCATGTGTCGGTGCCCTTCAAATTTGCCACAACGATCAGCTGTGCAAGGACATGGGATGGAACCCGAAGAGGAAGAAAGGACTCATTGCCGAGCTATTTGAACCTTATGGCCCTATGGATTATGTTTCTCCTTAAGGCTCAAATCTTCCGAAAGGGCACCAAGAGACCAATGGCTAGGATTGATGCGTCACATTATTGTTAAAAGAGTTCTTAGATTGGATAAATCAACGTTTCTCGTCTTTATATGTCCAAAACTAAGTTGTTACATTTTGTTTTGTTGTTTCTATTGGGATTTCTCGTTGTTTCAATGTTTTGGGATCCACCCGGCTTTTGGAGTGGCTTAGAAATAAATTTTGGGTGGCTTTTCTTCAAATATAAGTAAAGTATTCTACCGAAATGATCTCTTAAAGTATACTAAGAAGAATAAGAACTCATGTGAAAATTAACACCTAATTTTGTTGATGTGATAAGACTATTCCTTTCGTGATAAAGGCCAATGAAGAAGAATCTTTCAAGCAGCAACAAATATTTTTTTTTCTTTTATTTTTGAACCAATATTCTAGATGAATGGAGTGGACTAATTGAGTCGATCAAATAGGCTTTTGAAACAAACCTTTTGTTTGGAACATGGGTGACAATCTTTCCAAATGTCTAATTTGTGCGTGTAGAACGGAAAGTACCAACAAAAGATTCATTTGAAAGCATAACTATTTACGGAATCACATAATATCATGCATATGTTCACATCATTATCTATTTTACTCGCATCATTTGACGAGACTTTCTGCTTTGTATGTAAATTTCATTGTAGTATTTACTTAGCTTCATGATAAGCATTTGTATATGACGATTCACGATAAACTTTTGGGGTGGTTGTAATAATGATCGCCTTCTAATATGTGTGTGTATATATATATATATATATGTGGTTTTTTTTTTCTTTTTTGCTTCAAAAACCAGAAACGGAATCGAAAATATACATTGGAAGCATACCCATAGTTGTGCTGAGGTTACTTGAAACCACATATCAGGAGAGTAAAATTGTTTTAAAGAGAGCAACATTATAGGGAAAGTTCAGCCAAATTAATATCCACGCGTCTTGAAACAACGCAAAGAAAAGAATCAGACTAGTAAAATGAATCAATTTATATTTTATAGGGGTAGCTTTTAATATCCTTCAATATCTAAACGCGAACAATAGCCATGTTTAACATATTTTCTTTTTTCTTTCATAGTCTTTTTTATTATAAAATCATAAAATGGAGTGGATGCGGCTAGCAGCCATTGAGAAAGGGCCCGGCAATGGCATAATAGCCTAATCTAGGTGATCATTTAAACCATTTCTTCATGCAAAATCAATTGTTACTCCCATTCATGAGGTTGTTATGGACCTATGGTACATACATACATGATTTAGTTAGTCATTTGAACCAAATGCTTGAGTGCAAAAATCATGATGCAAAGGTGTGATTTCCACGGATACCTCGAGCAGTATTATAAACATTTGCAAGATGGGAAAAAAAAACAAGGGAAAGGAGAAAGAGAGAGGTACAAGTATATTGGATTGTTAGTAGATACATATATGCGGATTCAGGGGTTGCGGTGCGACAAAAAGTCAATGTAAATGGTTGTGAATTTAGCAGAAATGATAAAAACGCATACGAAACCTATTGAATTTAGAGTAGAATTAATGGTTAAAAATAAATATAAGTCGTAGTTAATTTAGCAGAAAGTTCATACAGTATAGGCTTTACTGTTCTAAACCATACAGAATACACCGAATGCTTGTATGAATTATGTTTACTGTGATTGCATATGGGTGATAACACTGGTAATCCTAGATTTGAGACCTGTTTTCTGGTTTTGGAAAACAAAAACACTACCAGTAGTGTGTTAGGTGGACTAGTTCCCAAAACAGTTTTATGTGAGTTACCTTGAAAACATTACAGTTCTAGAGAATACGAAATGTTTAAAACAAAAAATTGTATTAAACCTATCCCCGTAACATAATCTTCTTTGGCTTTCCGTATTTTACTAACTATATCGCAGCGTACTATTGGTTTAAATTATGTCTTTACAAAGGGAATGCATTCGTCCATGTATTCCCCAGCTAGCAATAATTGGATTTTTGGAGGGCCGTGCCAACTTGTACACACCGGAGATGAGGTGCCGATGGCTAGCAGAGCTTCTTGATGAGTTACCAACTATTAAAGAGATGGAAAACAATGTAGGCGAATAGGCAGATTACATGAAAAGATACTCTGGAAAAAACTACCACAGGTCATGTGCCAGTGTCTTGCGAAATTATATACTAACTACTGTGAAACTCGTGCGTTGCACGGAAAATTTATTTATTTTTTATATTTATTAATTATTTTAAATTTATTTTTATGTTTATAAATCTATTGAGCGGAGACATTAATTATGTAGATAAATATTCTCTGCCCATAAATTATTTATAACTATAAATTTTTTACGGCCCCTCAACAGGGTTTTGTACCGGGTTCGCCCCCTTAATGTATTCTTTATCTTTAATATAATTACTTTAAAAAAATTAAAAAAAAAGATTAATCAATATGTTAATTTTTTTTTTAATTGAGAAAGAATAATTTGTTGATAGCGTAAAACACATTAGTACATTAGATTTTGATTATAACAGTATCCAGACATAAAAATAATCAAAGAAAGCAAACTGTGTATAGTTTTTCTTTGTTAATAAACTAAATTAAATATATTTTAACATGAATTGTATATTTAAATAATTCCATAGTAGTATGCAAAATCATGAAACATAATTTAGATCTAATCTTTGTTAATATAAATGTATGGAGTTGACTTTGTAATTCGTGAGTAATATGATTTTATAATTTGAATTGAAAGATCACTTTTTAAAATGAAAATTCGATAGATAACATAAGTTTTTTGTAATATATGTAGTAACATTATAAACTTATGAATGAAAATCATATATATTACGGGATTCTCTTTTTTCCTAGAAATTATTTATTATGCATTGAATTGAATTTATTATGCTATTAATGAGTTGCAACTAGAAATTATAAACTGAAAATAATTATTTTCCTACTCTTTAGTTTTACTAAGAGACTTTTATATACACCGACAATTTAACAATATTTATCATCTATTTAATTATATTAATTATGATTGGAAAAAAAAGAACGGTATTATTTAATAAGTATCTAATATGAAACTAAAAATAGAGAGAGGATGGTGCTAGTCATTACCATTTTTTAAAATATGAAGATTTTGATGTAAAAAAACTGATGGAATTTGAATAATTTTTCTTGAACAAATAAATATATAATTGTAGAGAAATAAATGAATTTTTTATATATGCAATAATAAGAAAAACTTATAAATGAAAATCATAAATCTTATGGGATTTCCTTTTTTTCTGAGTAATTATTTATCATGCATTGAATTGAATTTATTATGTTAATAAGTGGCAACTGAAAATTATAAATTAAAATGAATAATTTTCCTACTCTTTAGTTTTGTAACACCCCGGGTTCTCTAGGCAACCCTAAGTACTTATCTACTATCCAACCACGTCGATACATCAATATAAGATGCTAGCAATCATGTTTTATTAACTAAAACTACTCCAAGTATAATAAATAGTAACTCAAATCGGCTTTGTTATCTTTTTTTCTGGGCTTGCAACTTATTCAAAAGGAATTGAATTAGCATGATCGCCAATGGTGATTTGGCCATAGAATAGAATAACTAAACATCACATATTTTTCTTTTTTATATATATATTTTCTTCCCCATATGCTTTGGTGGTTTGCACATAGACTACCCAAATGTGATTGGTATTCTGGTGCTTGGGCATAAGTGACAAAGACATCCAAGAAGCTATCTTCAGAGGCTATGAGATCACCATTAGATCATTTTCGCATGAAAGGTTCCTTATCGTTATCCCAATGTATATCTTTTTTCACTTTTCTCGCTTCCCTCATCAAAAAAGAAATGCTAGAACATACATTGAAAACCTATAAATGATCATTGCGTTTTTGTTACTTTCTCGACCCTACCAAGATATAGTGAAATCTAGTGTTGTAGGTAAAGCAATGTTGAAATAACGTGTAAGAAGTGATTGCCAGATGAAAGAATAAGATTTATAAAATTTGATTGCGACGAGTAAAAGGAATTAATTCATTTTTATTAGCTTTTAATATCCTCCAATATCTCAATGAGAATAAGAGCAATGTTGTGATGTATTTTCCTTTTTTTCTTCGTAGTTATTTGATGTATGAAATCGTATTGTATGAGTGGATGGGCCAGCTATTGAGAAAGTGGGATAGTGGCCTAATCTAGGTGACCATTTAAACCATTTCTTCATAAGAAATCAAATGTTACTCCCATTCATGAGTTGTCGTGGTATATATACACAAAAATTTAGTTCCGCATTTGAAATGAATGCTTGGAGTGCAAAAATCATGAAGCAATTTTATTATGATTATATTATGGACGATGCAGTGCACGAAGTTTATGTATTGTGGTATCTAGGAGGGTCTGATGTAAATAATCTTATCCCTGTTTTCAAATAGATTGTTTCCAATTGGACAAACCAGTAACCCACAAGTCGCAATAGAATGATGCATAACCCTAACCTACAAAATTCAAGCTAGAGCTTTAAAAATCACGAATATCAATTTCAAAATATGTTGAACATGGAGCAACTACAATATTGAGTTGTAAATAACAAGTCATCTCCATGGCACATTTTATTAAGATGAAAACAAAAAAAAAAAAAA
>MKEJ01092813.1:0-11299 GCA_001753735.1 Embelia ribes
AGGTTGGTGGTAGAAGTGGAAAGTAGAAGTACAATGTTGTTTATGATTGAGGTCTAACCAACCTTGATCACTCGTATTGTGGAAGCACAAAAGGTAGATGAAGAATCAGAAGTGTATCCAACCAACCTTCATCGCTCGTATTGTGGAAGCACAAAAGGTAGATGAAGAATCTAAAACGTATCGTGTTTATGTTCTTTCTGAGTATGGTCTTGATAGATAGACCATAAATGAAGATGGTAGATTGAGATTCTAAGGCCATTTGTATGTGCCTAATTTGATTCGAGACGAGGTTCTTCTGGAGTCTCATCACTAGCGTTTGGTAGTTAATCCGAGTGGCATGAAGCTATACCATGACGTATCTCATCACTTTTGATGGCCCAGTATGAAGAAGGATATAGTAGAGTTTGTGTCTCGTTGCCTAACGTGCCATCAAGTCAAGGCCGAGCATACACGTCCCGGAGGGTTGTTGCAGCCGTTGCCCATTCCTGAGTGGAAGTGTGAATGGATTACAATGGATTTTGTGGTGGGGTTACTGAATGCGATGCGATATGGGTAATTGTAGGCTGTTTGACGAAGTTTGCTTACTTTTTATCGATGCGTACTATCAACTCCATTGAGAAACTTAGTCGAATGTACATTGATGAGGTTATTCATTTGCATGGGGCTCTAGTATCGATCGTATCAGATCGATATCCTCGTTTTGTGTCCCAATTTTGCTTGAGTCTTTAGAGGGCTTTGGGGACTAATCTATCGATAAGTACGACATTTCATCCGCAGACCGATGGGCAGGCTGAGCAGACAATTCAAATGCTTGAGGACATGCTTCGGGCATGCGTCCTAGATTTTGAAGGTGGGTGGGAAGAACATGTGAGCTTTATAGAGTTCGCATATAATAATAGCTATTATTAGAGCATAAAAATGGCTCCGTTCGAAGCGTTATACCGGTACACATATTGTTCCCCTATTTGTTGGGTGGAAATTGGAGATGGTGCGTTACTTAGATCTAAAATGATACAAGAGATAGCTCGAAACATTCAGATGATAAAACAGTGGTTGGAAATGGCGCGAAATCATTTCAAGAGTTATGCGGATATGAGACGACGTCCTTTATCCTTTGAAGTAGAAGAATATGTGTTTCTGAAGGTATCTCCAAAGATGGGTATTATAAGGTTTGGGAAGAAAGGGAAGTTATCACCGAGATATATTAGTCCTTTTCTTATTCTTAAAGTGGTGGAAGAAGTGGCGTATAGGCTTGCATTGCCACCACAGTTGTCGAGTGTCTATCCCATTTTCTATATATCAATGTTGAGTAAGTATATACGGGATCCTTCACGTGTGATGAATTTTGACAACTTACACGTAGAAGAAGACATGTCATATGTAATGAAGCCAATTCGAGTATTAGATATGGAGGAACAAGTGTTGAGGCAGAAATCTATTCGTATAGTAAAAGTATTGTGGAAGAGTGGCTCTTGTGAGGAGATGAATTGGGAACGTGAAGATGCGATGCGTGTGAAGTTTCCAAAGGTCTTCGAGAATGCCGGTACGTGTTGCTTTTGTGTTGTGCATGTGAATTTCAGGGAGGAAATTTCCTAAATGGGAGAGGACGTAACGTCTCGGATATTCCATGTAAATTTTTCATTTTTAAATAATAATTTTATTATTTATTTAGTGCTGACATGTTGCATTAGTACAAAATGTAGCATAAGAGTTGATTAAAAGGCGTTGGTGTTGTTACGTTGATTATACAGCATCGTATGTTACATCGTTAGCATGTATATTATAGTACAAGTACCTATGTGATTATAGAAGTATAGAAGTGAAGAGATCATGACGTATTAGTATAGAATGTGGCTATATGTAGAGACGTTTGTATTATAGTATAATAACGAGATATAGTATCGTGGTGAGGTTTAGGGCATGTATGGTAGTACATGGATAGGATGCCATGTGTTTTAGAGAAGTATAAGAGTGTCATGAAGTGGTTAAAAGACTCGAGAGTAGGATTACGTGAAGTGTAGAAGAGTAAATGCAGTGTTCTGTCGAAGTTTGCCAGAAGACGCATAAAGTGGCGTAAATAAGATTCAAGCATTCAAATAATAATCTAAAGGTAGGAGAATACTTTTATTAGTGTCTAGGAGTGATTTGGAATATTTTTGGAAGTTTTCATCCCGAGGTGTTTGGAACAAAAATTCCAGCAGGTCCGATCGATCCAAGAGCTATGGATTGATCTAAAATGTCAGACCGATCTATACAATAGTGGTTGGATTGATCTAGCAGCTTTTTATCAGATTTCAAGTAGTGTGAAAGGAGCATTATTCATCTATCTATTTTTTTCCCAAATAAAAAAAAATAAAGAGAGAGAGGTCCGAAATTTTCAAAGAAGAAGGGGTCATATCATCCAGCTCCCGAGACCTAATCCGAAAACTAAGGCTAGAAACATGATGACCGAAGTGTGGAGAATATTTTAAGGAAAATCACCAAGCTCATCCTGCCAATCGATATTACCTCATTTTATGTGCTTCGTAGGTACGTAAAATTAAAATTTATTTTCCTTACCCTCATGCTTAGTAGACTACTTTTAATTATAGGCTCGAGTTAATTTGAGTTTGATAGATAGATCGAACCTAGGGTTGAAAAAACAAGTGAATTGGGGCAATTTGATGATTTTCTCTTAGAGTTGTTTAAATGTCATGTAAAGTACGAGTAGACTACAAAATAATAATATAAGCGTGAGTTTGTATGTATACCCCTATATGTAGATGATGTGTTGCCTTTGTGGAGTTGTATGAGTAATGTTCGTTTATTGGCTATAGAACGAAATGGTGTTGAATGAGCATGTGTAGATGTTGATAATAAATGTACATGAATTATGTATCATTCATTCATGATTGGCATTACATTTTCATTATTCGAGCAATGTGTCGTTTTGATGAAAATGAAGAGTTGATGGAAATGATTTTTTTATGAGAAATGAGATGTAAATTTTTATGTGTTGAGACTTTGAAAATGAGATTCTCATATAAAAGTGTTGAATGTATTGGAAGTGTTGAAAGCATTGAAATGACTCGTGTTCAAAATGTATTAGAGCGATAAAGCTCAAAGTGTTGATGAATTTAAAGCATTGTTGAATTTAAAAGTGTTGATTTAAAATCAAAGATTTTAAAGTGTTGAATTTGGAAAATGTACTGAGTTGCATTCATGGGAGAATATGAGTCATTTTCTATTTCCTTTTGGGAAAAGTGTTGCTTTTATATGTTCTACCGTGAAAATCAAAAAATCTTATCATGGATTACTTATCTATAATCACGTCCCACGAGGAGGGCAGATTATGAACATGTTGAGACACTAGTTCCTACCTTTGTGTTAATGTCGATGTCAGTGTTGGTGTTTGACGGTGTCGAGTTGTATTATATAGACATTCCATTGCATACGCTATTATCTATTTCGTTGTACACATATTGGTACCACATAGCATCATATTTATTGTATTATGTAGTAATCTAACTCATATATTTTTCTTTTCCATATTGTATCATAAATTATGTTGTAGGTGCGGAGATGAAGATGGACCTCTTTGAGGCCTCTCACAGATGCTTGTATATATCTTTTGGATCTATTAGAGATATATCTATTTTTGTGTTGTAACCTCAAATAATGTTATATTATTTTTCGAGGCATAATGCAGTGGATATTATTAATTGTTGTTTTCTGTTACTTTATGTTGTTTCCTTAAGTGGCTAGAGTTGTATTAGGCTAGAACATGTTGTAATATATGTTATGGAGTTGATTCAAGCATGCAGCTTATTTTATTATGATGTAAACATATTGTTTACTTTGTGTTGATTTACAAGTCGTATGCAAGCTAAGCATATATTTTTTATTCAATATAAAGGTCGTATACATGCTATAGTGTAAATTTCATTTATGCATACTCTAATATTTGTTATGTTGTAGATTGAGTTGATGAGAATGGTGATTCAATTGTTTTTCCTATTTTTCTCTTTTTCTCAAAAACTATATATTTTTCTTTAAAAATGGAAACACTCACTCCCCAGGTTTTCTAGAATTCGGGGCATGATAAGAACTTTGGGCATGGAATTTGAGGGTTTGAAGTTGAAAACTTGATAATTGAAGAAATAAAGAGTAAAATAAGTGACCATTAATGTCAGGCATTTTCAATCGATTGAGAGTACCGATCGATCAAAGTAGGTTTAAACCGACACATGCCTTGCATGTAATAGCTTTACGAGACTACCTATTTTATGTTAGGTTCATAGTTTGAAAACCAAATCGAATTGAACCAAATAGATTGCTTAGGTTCATTTCCAAACCGAAAATACCGAATTACAAAATAAAAAAAAAATATTACCATGATCAAATTGCTGCAAAAAGAAAATTTATCTGAACAAAAACTTCAATCCTAGCCCTTACGAAGAAAAAATGTATTTAAATTGGTATAATCTAGTTCGATTTAGTTGAACCGGGAGATTAAGTATTAAAATTGAAACCGAATTGGTTTAACAAAAAAAAAAAGCATAAAATTTTTACCACTAAAATCAAACCGAACCGAAACTAGAAAAAAATGAACCGAACAGATTTGGTTTGGTTTGGTTTTCAATCTGATTGGTTAATCTTTCTCTGTCTTCTTGTTCTTGTTTGAGGTTACCACTTTGGACCTCTTGGAGAATTTTATTGTTCTTGGTTAATAAAAATTTGTGAGTTATTCTTTTTTTATTATTTTATTAGTTATTTAATTATCGTGGTTAATCATCATCTTTATAGTTTGTCATGTCTTCTTTAATATTTTCTCTATTGAATATTGTTATGTCTTCTTTTACCATGCTAGGCTAAGTAGTTGTTTGGCTTATGTGATGAAGATAGGTTAAAGGAATCCCCCAATCCTAATTAATGAATATGTTTTTGTTAAATTAAACTAGAATTAATTTATCTATATTATCTAGTATTTTTAACTATGTAAGTGAATTATATATCATCTAGGTATAGTTATGTAGTCTGACAAACTCCCTATGACACTCAAGGCTGAAAAAACAAGATAATAAACATCAGTAATTATAAATAAATTTTATACAAGTTTCATTAATTAGATAAATTGGGGGAGGAATTTAATTCATTGGATTCACCATAAGGATAAGTATTTAGATATTATCATTTATTTGTTTGAGTAGTTGTCATCACTTTTTTCATATCGAGGCATATCAATGAGCAATTAGGAGTAGGAATAACTTAATTATTTGGTTACTAAAAATTGAATTCTATAAATCAAATTATGTGGTTATGAATTTCTTAGGAGTTTCAGGTTCAGTAAGAGTTCATGAGATCGATTCTTGATTGTTACTAAATAAAACTACACAATTCCCTAGTACACTTGCTAGGTATCTAAATCTGCATGTTTTCGAAGCGATCAAGCTTTTTGCGGCATTACCGAGTACTCTCTAAACAAAGTGCTAAGAATTTTCCATTCACAATCATTTCATTAGAATTCACATCCTTGTGGACCATAATTAATTAAATTTCAAGATTACATCGTTAATATGCCTCAGAATCAACCTTTGGAACTCAAAACTGATGCTTATCCTCCTATTTCTGTCTTTATAAGTGCATATGGTGATGAGCAAATAAAAGCCCCACCTAGCCATGACGTTCCAGGTGGTGGAAATTTTTAGAATAATCTTCATCTTCTTCCTCCCCCTCTTTTTTCTTCTCCTCCTCTACAAGGGAACTAGCTTCTGGTATTACGTAACCACCAACATCAAGAGAACACACTTGGGCTAATCCTTGCTCATTGGAATGCGGTTCAAGCATGTATAGTCATGAACCAACCATCTCCTCCAATTAATCTTGTTTTCATCCCTATTGAAGATGTAATTTAGCCTTTGAAAAAAATGCATACCATCATGTATTATTCTTCCTAAGAATCAATGAGGGAGATTTAAGTTCAAGGCAAAAATGATCTATTCCCTACCTGAATTTAATCGATCGAAGGCCAGTAGCACTTACAAATTCAATAACGACTTTGTTGCTATTCGTTTTAATTTCAGGGATCTATTAATTGATCCCAACACTGTCTGCCTTAGGACCTTTTCCCTTTGCTTTCAAAAGCAAAGCCAAAACCTGATTCAATTCAATTCTACCTTACTTTATAGGCACATAAGAAGAGATGCAATGAGTGTTTCTTAATAAATAGTTCCTTCATTATCAAATGCTCAAATAAAAAGAGCATATCTCCCAATGTACCTCTCCATCGCCCGGGAAATATTTCCGATCTTAGAAACATTTCAAGAATCTGCTTCTTGGTTATCCCCATCATAGTTATGATAAGTGGTGGTTGATTAAAATTTTCCGTACCTCTCTAAGTATTCTTTTGATGCTAGCAATTTCCTCCATATGTAGTGAAAATCTTTTCAAGAAGAGCATTGCAGATATTTGAAAATTCTTCGATGACTTGACTTATAAGTTATGAACTTGGAAAGATTTGTCAGTAGGTGAATCAAACTCATCCTTTGCAAAAGATGTCCCTATTATGAAAGGTGTCTACCATTTCAACGAAGCAGACGGGTAGAAAGCAAAATATATTGCCTTACAAAAGAAAATAGAGGTGATGGGAATTGAGAGGGTACCTACTACTGTGTTTGTCACTTGTTTTTGCCAAGGTAACGGGTATAAAATAGAGGATTAATACCAGCTCGTTGTCATAAAAAAGGCATACTATAGGCAAATCCAGTCTGCCCAATATTTCCAACAGTAGCCCCCTCAAAACCAGGGAAAAGGGAACCTTTTTTGCAGACATACAATAAAGAGTGGAGGAATCACCAAATTATGTCTTGGAAAAACAAGCTTTTACTACCTTAACACTTATAATATAAGTCGGGTTATAAGCCTCCCATGCAAGAGATATATGTAGTTCTGCCTTATCGATAGTAAGAACGATCTGCACCAGTGAGCGATACTCAGGTCTATCAATTATAAATGACTATAACTAAAATGTCTTTAAAACTAAATGAGCTTATTAAAGCTTTAGTTAAACCTAGTGGAAGTCGTCTGCCTACACAGCCCAAGCCACACCTGCCGAAACAGGTGTAGTTTGCTGATTTATACTTACGTGTACTTCACATACATAAATATGGTTTCGATGGTAGAGTGAATCGAAAGTGTGAAGGAAAAACCTGATGACAAATCAATCCCACACGATCAGTTTAATGCGGTGATTGTTTTAAAGAGTGGTTGAATACTTCCAAAAAGAGAAGAGAAACAATTTAAAAGCTCAAATGATTTTCCAGACTTCAATCAATTAAAGTATCAAATGAAAAGTAAAAAAAAGGTCCAGAGACTTCTCATGCACCTATAAAAGTAGATCCTCCTCTAATTCAATCATCCGACACTTCAATTAGACTTCAGACTGAGTTATTTCCAGAGAAAACATCTAAAGGAATAAATAGAAAGTTGGAGACTAAGGAAGTGGTTGGTGTTTTGGAGAATAAAAATACCAAGGAGGGTATGTATAAGCCTAGATCACCATTCCCTCAGTCAACCAAAAGCCTCAGACTCCTAAAAAGAAATTTTTGATATGTTGAAGCAGGCTAAAATTAATATACCTATACTCGATGCTATTGAGTACAACCCGTCGTATGCAAAATGTCTTAGGAAAATATGTACTAGTAAAAGTAAAATTAAGGAAAATAAGTGGGTATACCTTACAAAAAAGGCTACCATTATTCTTTAATCACACATTCAACCTAAATATAAGGACCCTGGATTTTGAGATTGATCATATTATTCTAGATCTAGGGGCTACTGTGAACCTCTTACCTTATTTGGTTTATAACCAATTGGGTTTAGGGGAACTTAACCCTCTTAAGATGATGTTGCATTTCGGTAATGGGGAATGTAAGGCCATGAAAGGTATAATTGAGGATATACTTATACATATAGACAAGTTCATTTACCTTGCTGATTTTGTGGTATTAAATACCAATGTTGTGCCTACTTCCGTTCCAATCATCATTGGATGACCATTATTTGCGACTTTCAATACTCTTATCAATTGTCGTAGTGGTGTAATAAAGTTTTCATTTGAACATATGAAAGTGCTACTTAATATTTTCGATATACAATCATCGAATGGCATGCCTAGTCACACAGAAAAAAATGAGTTTGTTCTATCTTGTGCAACCACAAAATCTTTTAGAGATGGAGTGCGGATAGTTGATGTTTTACGAGATGAGGAGTTAGTTTCGAAAGAAATTAGGCATTTGAGTAGGTTGGAGGAAGGCAACAAGAAAGTTGTACATATTGGTACGTCTAGGAATAAATAAAACCAATACGTTATGCAAGCACGAAATCGAGTGAATCGTAGTGATCCATCCGATCTTGGTTAAGCGTATATTTGAGGAGGGTGTTTTTGTACATAGCATTTTCTTTTTGATGTTTCTTTTGTTATTTATAGTAGGCCGAGTCACTCTTTTTTTAGACGTAAATATAGGGATTATGTTCGATTTAGGTTGGGGGTGTATAATGTATACAATGTATCCAATGTTTTTTAAAAAATTATAATTTTTTTCCGAATTTAGTTCTAATTTTTGTTATTACAATGTCATATTTAAAACGTATTTTAAGTCTAAGTATGGAAAAAGAAATTGGCTTCCTATACAATTTTGCTAGTTCATAAAAAAATGCACCCTAACTATATTTAATTTTTCTTGAGCGATTGGCATTTGGCGACACAATTCAAACCTAGTTAAAGATGTGCCAATTAGAATTTAAGATGGTTGATCAGTCTAGGTAGTTAAATTGTGCAACAACTTATTAAACATACTATTTCCTTAAGCTTTATTAAAAATTTGGAACTCATTTTAAGGTATTTGTGGATATTGTTTTGATAAGCCCTCACGAGATTATACTCGTCCACTAAGGACACCTGGGGTTTAAAGATTTATTGCATATGCTAAATGCATTCGTAATTTCTACGAAAGTGAGTAAGAATTTTTTGATTTTCTATTTGATTGTTTTTTATTTATTGTATTGCTGAGAACTAATACTATTTAGGTAAGAGATTTGTTTACGCTACAAAAATGTATAAAATAAGAGTTTAATCTAGAGTAATAATATAAATTATTTGGTATTTAATACATGTAATTTGTGATATTTTGGTATTATGGGTTTTCGTAAGCATTTTTGGGTAATTAAAGTTAAAAATGCCAAATTACAAGCTTGTAAAATATTCTGTGAAATTATGTCAAAAATTGAGACCCAATAATTTGAGGAATAAAAAATACAAGTAACCAGCAATTCCAGCATCAGACAATTCAAAAAGTGGGATAATCTATTTTGTGACATATTATTTTTCCTTTTTGGAATTTATTTTATGATATATCCTACCCTACCTACCTATAAAGTAATATCCCCATCTCTCTGAACACTCACACGCGCCATTCCTAAAAATTTACTCACCATTCCTTATCATATCTCCAGACCAGATCATCATTGACTCATTTTCTCTTTTTTTTTTTTTTTTTTTGTTTTTCTTTTCCTTTTGGTGGGGAAACAAATATGAAAGGATGGTAGCACGAAGACCACCCCTCCCCCCTTTCATTTTATTTCACATTCATTTGCTTTGTTTGGTCAAGTCATTACCAACCATTATCCTTCTTTTGTTTTCTTTTTCTTTTTGGCTTTGTTTTGGTTTGTAAAAGAGATGCAAAAGGTGCTGTGGTGGTTTTGGCTTTAGCGGAGTTTTTATTTTAAGGTATAATTCAAAAAAAAAAAATGTGCTACTTTTGGATAAGAAAAGTTTGTAAGTTAATTTTGCTTCTTGATTAAGTTATTTAATTATTGGTATAATTATTTTCTTAATTAGTTGCAATGTCCTTATTAGCATGTTCTAAATCGAATATTGGTATATTTTATTTTGTCATGTTAGGTTAGAATTATTCTTACCAACGGGATGGAAGTAAATTAGTGGAATCCTCTAATACATTAATTGATGAATATGATTTTATAAATCTCATTCCAAAATTTATTAAGACTAAATATAGAGTTTTAACCTGTCTAAATAAGTTAGAAATTATCTGAGCATATTATGCAATCTAACAAACTCTCAATGATACACTAGGTGTAAATATTATATTATAAACATCAGTGATTTCCCAAGAAAACTTTATTGCAACTCATTAATTAAGGGAATTAAGGAAAAAATTTAATTATTGGATTCCCCATTTATGTAAGACTTTTAATCAAGATTATCAAAAATTTATATGGTAAATAATTTGCCAATATTTTTCCAGCATTAATGAGTAAACATAAATTAATTTATTTAGTAACAAAAAGTGAACTCTAAAGATAGAAATGTGTTGTTAGAAAATTCTTAGAACTTCCAAACTCAATAGAAGTCCCTGAGATCAATACTCGATTTTTCACCCAATAAAAGTACATTGTTCCATAGTACACTTGCTAAGTAAATAATCTACACGTTTATGAAGTTATCATAAATTATACATATACTCAATATGATAGCTGTAGTAAATATTATTACAAAATGATATTCTTTTATTTATTTAATGAAACTAGATTTAGTATTTATAGAATTAGAGGAGCTTCTGATTTATTGACTAACAATCAACCTTATATTAAATTCTAGTTATTAAAAAAAATAAAAATAAATTTGAGTTGGACATTTATTTTAATATGAAAAAAAGCGTGTTCAGCAACTGATCCGAATCGATCCAAAACCGATCTGGTAGAATCGAGAACTATAACAAATCCAAACGATTCGTGAAAAACCAACCCAAAATCGAACCGATTTGAACAAACTGGTTCCAATTCCAAAAAGTTGGAACTGATCAATAATAGATCAATCCCGAATTTGGCATAGAACTAATTTGATTTGGATTATGTACACTCCTACTTAGAATACTTATAAATATTATTTTTCCATCTCCATAAAAAAAAAAAAAAAGAGCATATTAGTATACGATAAAACTACTCATTGTAATAGGCTGAAAGTTTTGGGCTTTGGTTTATATTAGTATAACACCAAGCCTTAGGAGTCCTATTGAAATAATTAGGCATTCCGAGCCCAAACCTTAGATATGCGAAGGCCCAATCGGCCTCATCGTAGGCTATATCAACTCCATCCATTTCATCCAATTTACTTATTATATAACATTTCTTATAACCCTTGACGGTTTGTTAGTTGCAACTTTTAATAACAAAATAGATAGATTATGAAGAAATTAAATACATTCAACTTAAGTTCTAAATTTATTTAGGCCAAAATAGT
>MKEJ01092816.1:0-17633 GCA_001753735.1 Embelia ribes
GATTATGGATCTGGTTTGGTGGTTTTATGAGTTTGGAGATTGGTAACACATTCGCAACTCCGGGTTCCAGGTGCTTGGGATTCGGGGGCGCGACAAAAACCCACATTGAAGAATTTTGGTAGTTGTCTTTTTGGCGGAGAAATGGCCTCCACAAGCGGCCGAGTGGCAAAATTTCTATAACACTTTGGAATTCTTCATCCGGAATGCATCGTCGGATGATTTGATCTAGACAATACTTATAGAGATAAGGCTCATCCCAATAGAAATTTTGTACAATTCTCAAGAATTTATTCTTGTCTAAAGTGGTCTAAGAGGATGGAATTTCACTCGTAACTAAAAAATTGGCTAGGTTGGCATACCATGAAAGTAAGTTAAATTCAAGAAGAAAGAATTGTTCATCGAGAAAATTCTCATTGATAGGCAGATCTTGATCCTTGTATGGTTGGCTATGAAATCTTGAAAGATGATCCGCTACCACATTCTCAACATCTCTGTTGTCTTTGATCTCAATATCAAATTCTTTCAAAAGTAAGATCCATCTTAACAACCGAGCCTTAGCATCATTAAGATCCATCTTAACAACCGAGCCTTAACATCTTGCTTAATAAGAAGGTACTTGAGGACCGAATGATCTGTGAAGATAGTAACATGTGAACCTATCAAGTAAGATCGGAACTTATCAAAAGTGAACACAATTTTTAGCATTTCCTTCTCAGTGTTAGTATAGTTCAACTGGTCATCGTTGCGAGTTCTACTTGCGTAGTATACAATATGAGATTTCTTCTCCTTTCGGTACCCAAGAACTGCTCTTATGGTGTAATCACTAACATCGCACATAAGCTCAAAAGGAAGAGACCAATTGGAAGATTACATTATAAGTATGAAAATCAACAATGCTTTTAGCTTATCAAATTCTTCTTAATATTTCAGTGTCTACTCAAAGAGAACATCCACAGATAAGAGATGGCACAATGGTCGAGTAATCAAGCTAAAAGATTGGATAAATCACCTATAGAATTTGCATGTCCTAGAAATGATCGAATATTTTGATTGTCTTTGGAGGCGGAAATTTCTCGATAAATGCCACTTTGGATTTATCAACTTTAATTCCTTTAGAAGAAACAACATGGCCTAAGATAATACCTCGAGTGACCATGAATGGCCCTTTTCCCAAATTAAGTACCAAATTGGTCTCTTCACACCAAGCAAAAACAAGATCAAAATTGTGAAGACATTCCGAAAATGTATCTCCATAAACTGAGAAGTCATCCATAAAGGCTTCGAGAATTTGTTTCAACTATATCGCTAAAAATGCTTATCATGCACCTTTAAAAGATGACCCACACATTTCATAACCCAAAGGGCATACGACGGTAAGAAAATGTCCCGAATGGACAAGTAAAGGTCGTTTTCTCTTGGTCTTCATGGGCTATCTCAAGTTAATTATAGCCGGAATAGCCATAAATTGTATTTTTCAAGAAAATGGTTTTCAAGTATATAAATCAATTAAAATACCTTGGGAATGCCATCATAGCATGATCATAACTATGACCGAGGGTTTCAAAAGACTTGCATAGGTATAAAATCCAATTACTTTCCAAAAATATGATTTATTACAATGGCATATACATAATATATTGTCTAAATTTATAATTACAACACATAGTAGATTAAAACTCTACAATTAACATGTTAGGTATTTATTTAAGTCATATTATCATCATCAACGATTGCTAAACCAAATAAAACTTAGCTACTCATAATTAAAATGAAATAAACAAGAAAAACATGAATAAAAGGACTAAATATAATTTTAGAAACTAAAATGACAATGATATGTAAAAATTAACAATAGTGAGCAAATAATCATAAAATATGAATGACAACTAATTAATAACTAAAACATATATATAAATTAAGTTGAACAACTATTTTTTAACAACTAAATTTAGAGATTAAATTTAGAAAGTAGCAAAAATTAAATAACCTAACTTGCAAAATATTTCTATAACTTGTACTCAACTAAAAAGTACTTAGAACATGCATAACTATGGTTTTTGCAAGAAAACAACAACTAACTTAACAATACAATTTAGAGATTAAATTTAGAAATTAAAAACAATAAAGAAAACAACTCGCAAACTATGAACATGAATAAGAAAATGGAAGGGAATGAGCATACCCTTAGCTTGATTCCAAAAACTTCAATCAAACTTGATATAAATTAATGAAAAACAACAAGAATATTAAGAATTTTTTGTTCTCTTCTCTTAGAATGAGTAGTGTTACATTCTTATATTTAAGATTGAACCAAAAAGTTGCTTAAATAGTGTAAAAATTCACCTAATATTAATAAATTATATTGTTACAACAATCATACTGCCGAAAATGTGCTGGAAACTAGAAAAACAAGCTCCAACAACTCCCTTAATCAGTGTCCACCCATGATTTGAAGCTGGCCATTATCTGTGTGAACCGTTCGAACGATAATCCCTAAAGTTTGATTATTTGGACTATTTCATGCCTTAGTCAATTTCTGATTTTTGTTCTTCATTTACTTGCTCTTAATTTTCTTCAAAAAAATTTTCTTGAAATTTAATTGCGCTTTTGATATGTTCTCGAGTCTTGAAGAATTTCTTCGAGACTTTTCAATACTTTCGAGCTTGAATTTGCATCTTTTCCCTACAAAATATTATTTCAAATAAGTAAACAAGAACAAAACCAACGCTATATAATATGAGGCAAAATGAAGTTAAAATAGTGTAGAAAATGTACATGAAACTATATTTTTTGTGTCTTATCATACCCCTTGCTTTTGCCCAAAACATAACACTAAGTAAGGCAACAACAAGCTGCAATATGAACAAGTGTTACAACATTAAGTCTAGAATAAATACATCAACTAAAATATTAAGCCTCAAATGAATAGCAATAAGAATGAGGCTAGGAAAGTATACATCAAAAGTAAATCTTCAAACATATATCTACACAATGTATGCACGTCCAATCTCAAAGACGACACTCGCTCACATCTGCACATGCAACACAATTTGAGGCAATATACGAAAGAAAAATGTACAAGTTAGCCCTCTAAATAACATGATAAAGGTGATGATATGTGGTACCTCAAATGTAACATGTATGCGCATGTTAGGTGTGAATATGATGAAATGCAATACCAACACACATACACCAACTACCCTCACTAACACGCTCTGCTACAACACAAATAAAGGTGGGACTAGTATCTTTTTCGCTTTCAAAATATCCTATGATCCGTCACCCATATGGTAATGCCAATCATAACCTTCATTGACCTATCTCCCGCGTGGTAACGCTAGTCAATGGTAAATCCCTACGCAGGTTTCCCGACTTTGCACTGAGCCTTCTCTTTAATTTATTTCTTACAACGATATAAAAGTCAATACTTGTCCCGAAAAGAAATCAAAAGGACTCAACCCAATGAATGTAATGCAATATATTAATCTGAAAACTTCACCTTAAATCGACAATGCTTTTCTTTCATAAATCACTCATTTCCTCACATAAAAAGGTATCGCCTTATTATGCCATACATTTAAATCATCGCTTTAAATCATTTTCAACCTTGCAATACATAGCTTTTAACAAAATCGCCAATGCAATTTACAACCTCGCTTTTCAAATTTTATTTGAAAAATACCACGCCTTTGCATGATTATATGATATATGCCTCAATAAATTATGCTCTATGTTTACACATGCTTAAATACAAAGCAATAATCGAAGTAAATTAACATAAACAACACGTAATCAAACATATAAACCAATAAGAAAGTAATACGTAAGGCACACATATAAATTCACGCTTATATTGTTATTCTATGGACTACTCGTACCTCACTTCACAATAGAAGACACCAAGACTCTACATGAGCAAACCCCCAATCATACCTTCACTTCTCCCCGTGATTTGATCTAGGAAACGAGTTTGGATCACCACGAACCTATATATAAAGATGATCTACATGCGATAAGACACAAGAAAAGCAACTTTGTTTTGACGAACATCAAATGCACAAAAACCAAAACAACAAAAATGAACAAGTCAGAAGACGAGACTTACCTCAAAAGGAAGATCTCGCAATGAGAAATCCGAATACAAACTTTTTATCCACAAACAATCTCGCTAGCTAGATGAAACTAAGCTATAAAAATCAAATCTCGAAATCATCCCCAATCACACCCTCTTTCACCACAACAACTAAAAAGGATAAGAATGGCTGAAAAAGTAGCTTTTTGACACTTAAATCAAGATAAAAAAAAGTGAAACAACATGATATATATATTGTCCGATGAGTCTGAGTTAGATGTCCGACCCCTGTCCGCCGGCGGGCACCATTTGGATAGCCATCGGACAATATAAAATCCTTCAAAAATTTTAAGGTTTGGGTGAAAATCCAATTCCTTGGGCCCCTATGTCCGGTACCTCGTCCGACAACAGGTAGACAACCGGATGCTTTGTTTTCAGCCTACATTTGTTGACTTTCAACTCTCACTTTATATATCATACATACACATACACATACACATATACATACTCCACTCATACAAATATAATATACATGTATTCATACACATGCATACACTGCACTCTTATATATACAACTCCACACTAACACTTAAACACACTTATTAGTGTTCATAAAATGCAACACTTCAACTCTATGGTATGCCACACAAATATCGCATATAAATTTCCAAGCCATATGCCATACTTATGCGACACGACAATGCCACACTTGTATGTACAAATATTACATATAATATCAACACATAAATGCAAAAAATTATCTCAAAATTTCTAGGATGTTACAAAATATCACTTATTTAAGATTTTTTTTATTTTTCTTGAAGGTCACTTAAAAAGAACAGAGGAAGTATCATTTATGATTGTGGTTTTTGGCATTAAAATGCAAGCTTCACTAGAAAATCATAAGTACAATGACAAAACTCATTTGAAGTAACGAAAATATTTTGCTACGAATTCGTTATTTAGGTTCTTAACCCTAAAAGTTAGGCTCGACCTTGGGAAATTAAAGACCCGGGGAGTGGAAAAAACATTGGACCCTTTATATAAATAAAAAAAATTCAACATTTAATCACCCAACATCAACAAGCTTTTAGTTATTACTTTATAAAGATTACACCTCATCTAAAATGATTTCTTCTTTCATTTTTATATGCAAAATCATCAATTATGCGCTCAACCTGAGTTTGTTGTTAAACTTGAAACTGATACTCTTGGAAATGCTTGATTGCTTGAGTTGAACTTTCTAGAACCCAAATTGTTACTAAATCCAACAAATGATGCCTGAAATGAAATAAAATAATAATAAGATAAGATACACAAAACCAAAAAAATATTGATAATCACAATTCTCCGAAATCCACAACTCAACACATACATATAAAATAATCCAAAATTTTCAACTATTGTTGTCTGTAAATAAGCAATCAAACCGAACAAATTAAGTTGTAATAGCCAAAAGTATTACCCTTTAGAGTGACTATATTTTTAGAAAATAAAGTATAATTCAAGACAAATTTGGAAATTAAAGTTAACCACAAGGGTTTTGTGGTTTATTAATTAAAAATCCTGAAAGGTTGGTAGTAGGGATTGAGAAACTCTGAAATCCATATTGATACAGTGAAGGCTAAGAATAGGTTGAATCAATTAGAAGTAAGTTCATCAAAAATTTGAAAATTTTTTAATACTCCTAGACACAAGTTGGCATAAAAGGGTAAAATATCATATAGTAATAAAATATTTAAAAAAAGATATAAATAGATTTTAACCTACAGAGAAGGCTGAAAAGTCAAGAAGGGGTAACTACTCAAGCAACTCAGAGAAAAAGGCAGAAAGTTTTAAGTATAAATAAATAATAACTTTTTTCAATTGTGTATCGATGGAGTGATCGAAAGTCGATGACTGGTGGGGCCTCTTCAGTTTCTCTTTTCTCCCTCTGAATTTTCCTGGAATTTTTTTAATAAATAATAAAACAAAAATTTTTAAGCCCCTTAGAATTTTTGTTATTTCTCCTCTCTTTCAATTTTTTTGAAATTTTTTTAATAAATACTCTCTCCATCTACAAATAATTGGATATCACATTTTTTTATGAAACCTTAAAATATAATAATTTAATATTTAGATATAACAAAAATATCAAGTTTACATTTTTTATTATAACATGAGGATAAATTTGATATTTTTGTTACATCCAAATGTTAAAATATTGTATTTTAAGACTTCCTTAAAAAACGTGTTGTCCAATTATTTGTGTACGGAGAGAGTAATAAAAAATATTTAGGTCGCCTAGAATTTTTGAGCCCTGCACGATTGCTCTGGCTCCCATGGGTAAGGGTTAGGTTGCTGAAGGTATTGTCATAATAGGTTTGTTGTGTCATTTTTGCACAAGTTGTAGTCACTAAGATAATTAGAACAGCGACTTTGACCATTTTTGACATTTAATTACTACTTAAATACTAGCAAATATTTAGGCAATTTGCATCAATTTCTCTTAACAGATTCTCTAAAATTAAAAAAATTTATATGTCTATATCTCCATTTTACAGAATCTCTATTCATTACACTCTGCATCAAATTATCTATCACATTCTCTATAATATTAAAATGCAATTATTTTATTTAAAAAATTCATCATGTATAATATTGTCAAAATAATTGTTTCAAATACATACTAATAAAAATATTATCATTCATTAATTTTAAATACTTATTTTTTTATATTTATTTTTCATATTTGGATAATTTTTATACAAAATTATTAAATTTATATATCAATATGGATGTCTAATCGAAGTATATTTTATAAATTTTAATACGGTGTATAGCATGCAAAAATACGATCAATTATTTTAAAGTTATAAGCTTTAAAAAAAAGAGTGGGAAGAGAAAAAATAAATAAATAATGAAAAAATAAAATAACTTTGTATGGATGTTGATTTTATATATACATGTATATAGGATTTTCCTACATATTCCCATTCAGGATTTGTCAAGTAGGAGATATGATATTAATTTTTATTTTTATAAGTTAATATTGTTTTTTTCTTTCGTGATGTCAATTTCTGAATGATGGTATGTAAGAATATCTTATATACTTGTATGTATAAAATCTCAATCTATTTTGTATTAACTACATGAAGTTAAAGAACCAACGAGGAGGAGAGAGAAAGTGAGGGAGTAGAGAGAAAATAATTTAGGTAATGGATTTTTTTCTCTATATTTAGGGAACTAATTTACAAATTTTTTATTTTAAAGAACCATTAAATAATCTGATGCATTTTGTCAGTTGGTTCTTCAAAATGGGGAAATAAGTACTTTTAGGTAATCTGAAGCAAGTGCTCTTACCAACTTTTACTGGTAAGTGTCTCCATTTGCCTTCACCATGAACTTTGATGAAACTTGTAAGTATTTTGTCCTCTCTAGAAGTCCATGCATTTCTGTGGACAACATGGATTCTTTCCCATATCTCTCTTTCCGCCTCCCTCTCCCTCTCCTTCTTCCCCTATGCCCCTTTAAAATTGTTAAGTTTAACCATGTGTTATATGAACTCCAAAGAAGCAAACATTATATATGGCCTCTTTTATGGTTTTTCTGACCAAACTTCAATAATATGTGGGTTGGATAACTGTACTTAAATAATATGTAGGTCAGATGATTGTGAGGTACTTAAATAATAGTTTAGCACATAGTTAAAAGTCTAAAGCATACTTCTAAGTATACACTTGTGTATATATTGTCATACAAAATGACAAAAAAAAACACAAGATGAAGGAGTAGGATCTATTGAATTCATCACTTTAATGGTCAACAAACGTATGTAGTATGAAGTACGTGCTATGGTGAATATTCTATCAAGCTAGGAGAGCACATATCTTATTTACTTTACAAAAATATAGTGCTAAACTTAAATAATACGTGGGTTAGATGATTGTGAGGGTACATAAATAATAGTTTAGCACATAGTCTAAAGTCTAGGGCATATTTCTAAGTATACACCTATGTGTACATTGTTATACAAAATGACAAAAAAAAAAATCACAAGATGAAGAAGTAGGGATCCATCGACTTTATCACTTTAATGGTCACCAAGCTCATGTAGTATAAAGTACATGATATGGTGAATATTCTATCCAATTAAGAGAGTGCATATCCTACTCACCTTACAAAAACTTAGTCCAGTTACTAGCCTTATTGTAGTATCTGACCCGAATTTCCCATTTACTAGCACAAATATTTGTAAGGCGACAAACTAAGATCTTGCATTCGGCTATCTTACATGGGTATGATGGAAATTGGGTAATAACCATCATCGACCTCCAAATACGGTCTCATCTTATTGTTCAAAAATAGGTTGACACTAATAAGTGTCTCATCTTTCCTCGCCACCAAGGCGCCAAAGGTGATTGCTCGTGTGAGTGAGCCAATCTAACTTGTTGACATACAATTCATGTGTATACTACAAAATGCAATATCCATACACCAATATATGATGAATAATAGAAAATGTATTATGATGCAAAATCCATACACCAATGTATGATGAATGTATTAAACTATCAAATCTCCCATATATATCAATCCAAATGATTAAGACAAATGATCAGCTAAAATTTTAGTCACAATTCAAATCCTACGAATTCTAAAAACCCCAACATGAGCTACCTAAACTTGAGTTGCCTAAGCCTCTTTAGCAATTGGTTTAATTAGGCGATCTGCCACCACGCGTGTAGTAAGAAAATGCTTTAGGATCACTTTTTCTCATGCAACCGTCTCTCTAATAAAGTGGCACTTCAAGTTGATATGTATGGTTTAACAATTATCTAATTAAGAGTCCTATACATAGGCCAAGACTGCTATGCAATCATAATGAATAGTCACACAACCCACAGAAGGGGTGATAGTTCATAGATGTAGAAGGAACCTCTTAAACCAAACAACCTCTTACACATAGTTGCTAGAGCAAGCTACAAATACTGTCTCAATTTTAGACAAAGCTATAAAAGTTTGCTTCTTTCTACTTTTAACAATGACACTTCCATTTAGTGATAAATTATATCCAAACGTGGACTTGCATTCATCAATTTTATTATCCCATTCAGCATCACTATAGATAACTATGTCCAATTGGCTTATAACACATGTAATCTGTCATTTCTTAAAGGTATCTAGAATACTTATTACTTCTTTCTAATGGACAAGTCAAGGGTTTGACTAAAATCAATCAACTAGGCTAAATGAATAATAAATATCATGTCGAACACACACCAATGCATAAATCAGGTTATCAATGGCATTGGTATAGAGGAAAAAAAACATTTATTATTTTCTTTAAGGAGTTTTGGAACACACATCGAGGTTAAAACTTTATTTCGTTACTACAAGGATCTCAATTAGTTTGCAACTGGCATCTAGAACCACTCAAGAATTTTCTTAGTATAACTCTTTAAACCAAGTAGTCTCCTTGTTCGATTCCATAGGATCTTACTCCGAGTATATTGCATACTTTACCCATGTCCTTCATCTTAAATACAAAGGACAACTAGCCTTTGGTGGCAACAATCATGTCCATATAGTTCTCAATCACTTGAAATATCATCAACGTAAAATAACATGATCAGGAACTTATTCTTGGACCATTTAAGATATACACAGTGATCTCATGCAATCGTCACGAAACCAAATTGAAAAAAAGATTTGATTAAATTGCATATATCAAAGATGTAATGATTAGCCACTAAGCTATCCTTATACCTACCAAAATATTAGACAACATTGCGTTTAACTGTGAAAACCATTTGTTTCCAATGGTTTTATGCCTGAGTAGAAAATCAACTAAATCCAATACTTTATTGACTTTTATAAACTCCATTTCATCATTCAATACTTTTATCTACTCAATTCTAGCAATGGATGAGAGAGCTTCCTAATATAATTTAGGCTCATCATCATCATCATGCAATTAAACCATGAGTGGATTTCATGCACATATACTCACAAGGATCTTTATGATTAGAGAATTCTCATTCATTGAGCGTACTACATAGAACAGAACGTTGCTCCCACTATTCCCATAAGGTTGACAAATTATTTCATCATTCTCAAGTAAAGAATACGATACAACTAAATGGGAATCATCTAACCCATAAAGATCCATATCTCTAGTCACCTCTCCTCCATTAGGAAAATCCTTTTCAATACACTGCATTTTATTACTCAATATCAATCACATTCTCATCAGATGCTCATATAGAATACTCAAAATAGCATATGAAAATGCACTTCTTCCCTTTAGGGATAAACTTCTCATGTTTACAGGAAGAAGTGTGTACCCCTTGGCTGAAAATTTTCTAAGTAAGCCCTTTTGCCTATCTATAACTAATAAGAGGTATATAAAATTAACTTAGAAGGGAATTGAATGAAGGAAGCAATCAATGAGTCATCTTCCAATATGAAATTGAAAAACATGCACCATTATTAACCGAAGCAAGTCTAACAAAGTGCATTTTTGTCTCTCTACTAAACCATTTTGCAATGGAATGACTAGAAGAGTCAACTATTAAACTACTCCTATTTTATCACAAAGTTCCTTGAACTGTTATTATAGATACTCACAATCTTTGTCAGCCAAAAGAGCCTTTATACTCTTATCAACCTGCTTCTCAACTAAAAATACATAGTGTCTAAAGCAACTTAATGTATCAGACTTATGAGGAATAAGACAAATATGACTTAAACATATAAAGTCATCTAAAATGTGATAAAATAGGGTAAACCATATTTTTTCTTCACATTTATGCACCACCAAATGTCAAAGTGAATTAATAGCGATGATATCGACACTTTTCTTTTAGCTTTGCCAATTGGTCTTTTGATTGCCTTGCCAGCAATGCAATTTTCACAAGTGTATAAGTTGAGTTTAGCGAGTAGACCTAAATGGCCTTCTTTTGATAAATGAATCAACCTATCTTGCCATATATAGCCTAATCTACCATGCCATACTATTGAATCAACATCACATAGAAGAAGATTTACAAACAAAAGATTATAAGGCATCATTATTACTAAAATAGTCAATATTTAAAACCATTTAAACCATTTGAAATATAAACACTACAAAAAAAAAAAAATTCCCAAGATAAATGTCATTTTAGCCTTTAAATAAATGCCATAGCCTGATAAGCTAATAACTTAAGGAAAAAA
The DNA here is from genome assembly GCA_001753735.1 of Embelia ribes. NCBI lineage: Eukaryota > Viridiplantae > Streptophyta > Magnoliopsida > Ericales > Primulaceae > Embelia > Embelia ribes. The sequence goes on from MKEJ01092816.1 coordinate 11,270, forward strand.
AAATATTCCTACAAATCTCGTAAGTATAAAGTACATAATTATGAAGAATGTGTCATCCTAGGGAGGTCACCCATCCTAAGATTGCTCCAGCACGAGCATATTTAACTTTGGAGTTTCAACCATCTCAACTCCTGCACAGCTTTAAAATACATTATATGTAGTTTATTCACGTTCTTACTTATATAACATATCTCCATCCCTTTTCCCGGGTGATTTGGGATGAATAATTGCCTCCCTCGACACTGTGGTAGCTCGCCCAATATGGTAGTCTGCCAATCTGCCAACTCAATAGCATCTTATGCCTGCTCACTGATATCTACCCGCACATGCCAGCCCTTGCATAGCCGGGGCGCTACACTAATGATCTAAATTCCCTGAGAAGTTGTCTAGGTACTATGTACTATAAATAATGTCATTTATTAGTTTAAAAGACATTCACTTTCTCTCTCTACATTTACCATTGTATTAAATACTATTCATTAAGTACATTATACTTTACTTACATCATACCTGGACTTACTTTAGCATCGGAGAGTTTGTGGGCACAACCCTGCCCACACTTTCAAGTACTAAAGCACACATTAGGAATCCCACCTTGGGAGCTAGACCTCGCCTCGGATAGAGAAGGAGATTTAGTTGTCTTGAGCTCAGAAAGAAGAATCTCATCTACAGAACTACAATACTTACCTCGGAAGCAAGTATCTAACCCCAAATTCAAATACTTACTCTTCATAAAAATTTGAAGCACTTGGTCTATAAAACTAATAAAAGTATTCACCAATTTAAATGTGGGACACACTTTACATGAAAGAATGTCAATATTCAATATGTAGACATTAAGATGGTATCTAAGTCATAGATTTAGATATTAACTGAGATAATGGAAATCAGATTGATTCTATAAGAATGCAAACGAGGCCAGGTCAATGTAGTGGATCTGATGGTACTATGTAACAAAAGTCTTACAGAATATCAATATCGAGATAATGAAAAGCAACTTAATTTTGTAAGAAGGCAAGTGAGATCAGGTCAATGTAGTGGATCTGGTGGTGCTATATAAGAATAGTCTTACAAAAAATCAATTTGGAAAAGTATTCCATGTCTTGAAAACTAGTATCTTTTTATACTATGTAATCAAGGAAATCCGTGTCATTATGACCCTTTAGATCCGAAAGATATTCAAGTAGTTGGTCAAAATGATGGCTAAATTATAGACAAGCTTGGCTGAAAATTCAACCCATAAAATTTCGGCATTGACAAATGTATGCCTTGTAAATTAGTAAGATGATCGTAAGCTAATATCCAAGGAGTGAGTACTAAGTAAAAAAATTGAGTAGATAAGAAATGATTTATAGGATCATTTTTAAAAAGTCTAAGCACAATATTGCAGTCATGGTATGCAGTTGTATGTCCAATGTAAGAAGATGTGTTAAGATTGGATATATCTTAAATATGTATATGCTTAGCTTAATTAAAATCCTCAAATCAGCAAGTCAACAAATTTTACTATGAAGTTTGAATTCATAGTATTAAATAAGACTATGACATCATCGCATAGTGATACAAACGGATAGACTCACTCGTCATTTTTTACGATTAGCAAGGCTAAGCAATAATCTTTAAAAAGCACTGTCATATATCGACTAGAGTTGCAACTTGACAAAAGTCCTTGTTAGATATGAGGAACACAGTTTAGCATAATTTAGTGAGCATAAAAGTATGGATACGACATGATAGTTATCAAATTAGAAGTATAACATGATTCCATGAGCAATGGAAAAACATATCGGAAGTTTCTCGAGGAGTTGAATGACATTTGATGTTGTGCTATCAAAAGGATAACATTCAAGGATCCAATGTTGAGGCCATAAATGTGCATTAGATGTGAATTTATCGAGGGAAATGGCACTCAAGCCTGTTAAATTATCAAACCCCCATGATGGAAATCCAACCTAGTCGTACCAGAGGTCACATGGCACTAAGTTCAATGGGAGAACTAGATTGTGGGGGTAGGTCAACCAAAATCACTCGAAAAATTAGTTCGCTACCCATTCATAGGATGCATGATTAATAATCCTTATGGCTCAAGCAAACGAGCGGGATATAACAAGATATCCTTAATAAGAAATTACCTATATTAAGTATACGTGTGGCCGCTTCGTCGAGAATGATCTTAGGGTTAGTTCTTTGGAACACTCAAAGAAACTACTAAGGCATGTCCAGGACCAAAATGGACACAATAAAAGGACCGATTAGCATTATATGAAATGCATTGTGTAAGTATTATTATATTGGTATACACAAAAGCTAAATAGCTCAAGGCATCGCGTCCACCGGTTAGCAAATATATCCGATAATACTTCACTACAGAAAATTCAAAACCAAAAGTTACCTTTCCCAATATAGCAAGTTTTCATGGTACTCTCCATTGCATTTAGATTCACGTTGCATTTCATTCATGTGAAGGGATCGTATTTATTAAGAAATTACATATTTTGGGTATTATTTTTGTCCAATTTTGATGTGTGTACGAGAACTTTCCCAAACCCAAACCATTTATCGATGTGAATAGAAAATGGCTTGAAAATGATGCTCATAGAGTGAATAGTTGGGAATGGATGGACAAAATAAATTCTCACATTGAACACATAAATGATTTTAGAGATCAAATGGGACATGTATGTGTGCAATGGCTCAATGAGTTGTACAAGGGGTAATGAGTTTGTGTTAGTAATTTACATAAGCAGACCCTAAATGTGTCAGGCCCAAATCCAGTTTGATCCCAATGTCACATTTTCTGAAGTTTTGCGCTGGGAAGCGTGACTTTTAACCGAAAATGTGCTATGACCCAGAAGTTTGTACTTTTTGACAGTTACACCCCTCATTTGAAATAACGACAATTTGGAAAGGGTGCCTTGGTGCCTGTAAAAAGACCATCACCCCATCCATTTGTAATAGAAAAAAAAAATAGTAGAAAAATTCAGATTTGCCAAGCCTGAATTTATTTTATAAATTCACTACACTAATCATATTTTTAAAGAGAAAATATAGCATTAAATTTTACATGAGCATACAGACACAAAAAAGTACTATACTATGGGAGATCCAATGGGTACTTGAATAGCGACTTTCTTCTGAGTGTAAGATCAGACATTTTATTTGGGAGTCCTTTGCCCATAACAGTGGTGAATAAATAAAATTTAAGAGGACATGGTAAAATTATGAACTCGTTTGGGATTTTCATCTGAATTTTTATTTATTTATTTTTGGTCAAATTCTTTGTTTGCAATTTCGGCGACAAGATTAGCGACATAATTTTATTACTCATCCAGAAATAAAGTACGTATTATATTATATGATTTTGTATCGTTTGATTTTAGTATTTATCTTATTAGTCTAATGCATTAATAATTATTTTATGATAATATTTTTACTGCATAAATGAACAGAGGAGCCAACACTTTCAAAGCCTCTTGGGAATACATGTAATTACACAGTAGAGAAACTACTTAGAGCCTCGACAGGCTTGACCAATAGATAACCTTTCAAAGCCCAATGTTAGATTATGAATAAAACATTACTAATTTGTATTTAAGTATGTCATAGTGAGAGGGAAAGAAAACTCATTTGATGGATGCACTGTGGATAGTTGTATTTATAGTTTGGAGCCAATCCCTACTTTGCGCATATACGAGCGTTTGCGCATATACGAGCATTTTATAGACATGTGGTAACTACGTATTAGGTTTCTACGCTACAATTACAGTAGTACTGTTGAAATAATTACACCGCTAGAATGGTAACGTCATTCGAACACTGATCTGTGATTTTCTGTCGATTTTTCCCACTAGGAGCGACGACTGATTTGGTTGTCCTACTGCACGACATTCTACTTATAACCGTCCTAATTGGGCCGAGACCGCTTGATCCAACTACATGTGGATCCCCCCTTTTATTTTGTGTCCGTAGTTTATTTAGGCCTCTTTTTATTAGAGCCGTTGAAATTGGCATTGTTTGCCACCAAATTACTTACATCAGTATTGGATATCATAATTGAACCAAGGAACATTTAGTGCTTTGACAGTAGTTTTCCGAAAAATATTTTTGACCTCGTGTCAATTTATAGAGTTAATGGAAAAGCTATGTTAGAAGAATTGGTAAATTTGTTACACAAAAGCAAGCAAACATACACAAATTATTTGATTGTGCTAGTAAAGACAAATTTTCATGAAAAGGTTACAAGTTATAATATAGGCACCACATGCATAGTTGGCCCGCATTAATACTACGTGGCCCGGTCTCAATATATGAAAGAGACTACGCAACCCAACTCCATTCATTATTCACGTCACATCATATACAATAAATGAGAAGCGATGCCTCTCTATGTTAACTTTCAATTACTATTATTATTAATAAAAAAATTAATTTCATAAAAAATTGAATGAGAGTATTAAAGTGTAAAAGTAGAAACATTCATAACTTTTTTATTATAATAAATAAATATATTTTTATTAAAATAATCATAACATAATTATGTTAAATTTTGGTTAGAATTTTTTATTTTCTTTATGAAAATTATTAAGATTTTAAAATTACTCCCTCAATTAAAATATAGAATTTATTTTATTTTATTTTATTTATAGATTAGGGGTTATTTTCTAGGCTAGATATTTTATATATTATTCAATTAAGATAATATTTGCTTTTAAAAATAAAAAGATTTCATAAGTTTTTAACTATTTATGTAAACAAAATTATTCACCTCCATTGTAAGTCGGCATGGATATTTATATCTTACTATTCAATGTGTAACCAAAAAAAAATAATAATAATAATAAGATTTACAAATGTCTATTCAGATTCAATTATCTGCGTGTTCATATACTTTTTAACCGTGATCCAGAGGTGACCAACTCAAAAGAACGCAAACTTGAATATAATAATATATGCGGGACACGTGTTGATTAAATTGTTGAAAACGTTTAGGAGGAATTTCAAGATACAAAAAGAAGTGAAATTGAACTATTTATGTGTGCATATGTATCATATGGTGGTGCGGCTATCTTAAAAATAATTTATAAATAACAATAAGACAATAAATTAGACACGGTAACATAAATTTATTAATGAACAATCTGAAGGAAATATTACAATCTATATTCTTACAACTCTTTTACAAATGGAATTATTTGAAAATATAAGCACTTAGTTAATTTACAAAATCAAACGAGACCATAATTTTATTATATTCCTTTAAATTCAATTTGAACAACACACAAGTTGCTTTTGGTTTGATTAAGCATGATTATACACGAAATATCATTTTTTAGATACACAAGTTGCTTCGATAGGACCCTCACGTCCACTATTCAAGACTGTTCGCCTTGAATTTCCTTTTGAATCAAATGTAAACCCTTACACCCTAAAGGACCGGTTAGTCTTTCGGGTCCTAACCGTAACCAAAACCAAGTAGTTTGATGTGCACTACTTGCAACCTAAATCTTTAAGCTACCTGAGTTTGCTAAGTCAAATTTGTATTCATAACCCGAGCAGAATCTCTCCCAAACTACCCAAAAACCCACTTAAAAAAAGAAACTGGAAGTATATAAACCACTTCTGAAGATTGCAACAAAAATTAATTTGAAAATCTCACTCAACAAAACCCTTACACGCTGATATCAAAAGTTTATACTAGTATGAGAATAATTGAAAGCGAACCTTCAGCTTTTGACTTGGAGCATCTCACTCTTAAAATGCTTGCTTATATTTGATCAATGGAGTGTAATGAGAGTATATTATTAGATTTGAGAAGACAGACACGCCAAGGAGGTTGCTCGTTGTCCCTTGAATAATTCGACACAAAAACGTAGAAGTGGAAAGCTCTAGAGCTGTCCGACAACCTTGAGTAGGGTATCCGTCTACTATTCGTCGGCGTGTTACCCGTTGGACACAGTGAAAAGCCTTAGAATTATTTAAACTTTTTGGTTAAATGGTTGAACCTTGAACATGATTGTCCATCAGCTCAAGCCATCAGGCAGACAAAAAATTTGTCTCTTAATTTGTCTCAAGTCATAACTTTTGGATCAATTTCATAATTGATATTAATTCGTTTTGAATGACTTAAATATGAAACGTACTTAACAAAATTGTTAATAAAATAATAAAATAAGAATTGTATATTTTTCACAATTTTATAATTATAAAAAATATTTAATTTTAATTTTAAAATTTTGGGGCAACAGTCTTTAATGCCGAGAGTGAAAATTTATAATTTTTATTGTTCTTACAGATTTTTTCCCCAAAAATTTTATGGCTTATTATAATAAAAAGGTTTAGTTATTCTGTTAGGAATTAGACTGAT